>JAMXDD010000008.1:18321978-18482683 GCA_024733475.1 Syzygium grande | reverse complement strand
GATCTATGACTTTCTTTTCATTAGGATGCAGAGAAGTGGCGGCTTGGGACAAGAACAGTCTCTTATTAGCTACAATCTGCGAACCATGCTCGGGAAAACAGAAAAAAAAAAGGCACCAATGACATTAAATGGTCAAACCGCGGTAACGAGCTTATCGTTCATGCAAGAATGATTATTTTATCCATTTTGGTGCAACGAAAGAGTGTAATGAAACCAAGTAAATGTTAAGAACTTTGGTATTGGGTAACAAAGATGGGGGACATCGATGACAGGAGTATTTTCGGGATGAAGATGGATATGGATATTGTTCTCCTTTTGCAATCTAGATAACCAATTCGTTCTTTTCGAGATATCCCATTGCCGCAGAAGAAATGTTCTTTACTTGATCAGGCTGCATTGATGATGCTAGAGAGTTTACCTTTTTTCACAAGAAAAGTGAAGAAAAAACGGTACAAGGATGTAGAAGTTATCGCAGACCACTTCCATATCAGACGACTTCAAGCTGGAGGGAGAGGAAACCAAACGAATCAACAAGTCCTCACAGTTGTTGTGGAATGGTTCATCCTTGGACTTGAGAAGCGGGAAATAGATTCTACTTTGAAGACTTGGTAATATGCAAAGTAACTTCCAGAATAAATTATGTCTCCATGTAATCGCACCTTTAATCAAGTCATGTCTTATAAAGAAAGTGGAACTAAAACCTTCTTTTTCATTGGGCTGCTGACAAGTGGCAGCTTGGGAGAAGAACGGGATCTTATTTCCTACACCCATGAATCTAGCTCGGGAAAAAGAAAATCTACTAAAAGTATTTTATGACAAATAAGAAAAATTGTATTAAATGATAAAATCATCATCGATGAGCTTATCATATCTGAAATACTAAGCTCATCAACTTTTGTGCGACAAAAGAGCGCATTTCTAGATATTTTCGGTCTTCTTGGAGTGGTAAAAGAGTTGTAAAAGAAACAAAGAAGAAACGGTACGAGGATTCAAAAATTCATCAAAGACCATTTCAATATCAGGTGATATGCGTTCTTTAAGCTGGAGGAGAGGAAATGAAACAAATCACCAAGTCGTCGTAGTTGTTATAGGGTGAGAAGGGGAAAATAGATAAAACCTCAGAAGACTTGGTAGTAAGCTGCATGAAAACCTGCTGATGAACTAATTACTGGGTCAAACATTTTCATCTATAAAGAGAAAGCATGTTGCCATATTCAAGTCCACACTCCTCCCTCAAGCAATACTAGTCTGTGCAAGGATTAGAACTTGCGATCAAGGCCCCAACTCCTGATCACAACCACAATGAAGTTTCTTCCCATTAGCTTTCTCATCTTGGCGTTAGCAACTGTCGCTGCTTTAGCTTACGACCCGAGTCCTCTTCAGGACATATGCGTGGCAACCAATGATATGGAATCTGGAGGTTGGTTCCTCAATTCTTGCATTAGTCATGTCTTTCATATCTGGCTTATGATGTCTAAAACTGAAACACCAATTTTTTTTTCTTTTGCAGTATTTGTGAATGGAAAGTTCTGCAAGGACCCAAAAGAAACCACAGCTGATGATTTCCTCTTTATGGGGTTCAGAACTCCCGGAAACACATCGAATCCGCTCGGATCAAAAGTCACACAGGCTTTTGTCGACCAATTTCAGGACTCAACACTCTTGGAATATCCATGGCTCGCATTGACTTCGCCCGGTGGCCTAAATCCTCCCCACACTCACCCTCGTGGCACCGAGGTTCTAGTCGTGGTGGAGGGTACGCTACTTGTTGGTTTTGTCACGCCCAACCAATTAAACAACACACTCTTCACCAAAGTCCTGTACAAGGGGACGTGTTTGTGTTCCCTATTGGTCTCATTCACTTCCAGTTGAATATCGGAAACACGATCGCTGGCCTTTTCCGGTCTTAGCAGCCAGAACCCAGGAGTCATTACCATTGCTAATGCTGTCTTCGGAGCGAAGCCACCCATTTCTGCTGATGTTCTTACCAAGGCCTTCCAAGTGGACAAGAAGGTTGTTGACTACCTCCAGGCGCAGTTTTGGTACGACAACAACTAAATGAATCTATCATAAGTCGCAAAAAATAATTGAATTATGAGAGTTACGATATTAATCTTATTTCCATAAGTGGTTGTTTTAGACACATGACTAAACTACATACCACATGTATTATTGATTTCAAATAAAACATTGTTACCTCTCTCTCGACTGGTATCCAATAAAAGATTGTTACCCTCTCTCTCTCGATCTATGGATCTCTCGACACGGTTAGGATAATCATTAAGGAAGCCTACGAAGTTGGATGCCACAGCAGAGTATCCGGACCTTATGAAGAAGGATGAAAGAGAGGATCGCAAGGATTTTCGCATTTATTATCGATGGCTGGTTGATACCGTATCATATCTTAGCACCAATTTAAAGCCTTCCCAAATATAATCGATCTACTTTGCCTGAATTTACTTTTTTTAGGCCATACAACCAAAGTTAATTGTTTGGGTAAAACGAATCGGTTATAAAGTGGAAAACCCACGTAACACGTACAATGCGTGATGACCTAACCTCAGCTCACGTACTAGACGAATAAACAAGTGCAACACAAGCAACAAGGTATTGGCTACTCATGCCCGTACTCACAAAACGGGAATAAATTAGATTGCAAAAGAACGAAACAACTAAGGTGGAGAAGAAGATGAACAAATACAATGCAAGATCAGATGGACTCGCTTTGAGAGGACTAAATTGAAAAGCTTCGGACGTAAAAACATGCTACGGAAGGCAATTCTGAGCAAATACTATTAAACATGACTCACATTGCCAAATGTTCGAAGGGATCCAACGTTCCAACCAAAGAGGACAAAAATAATAGAAATTTGGGGATCCAAGCAAAATTCTCATGCTATGTAGGATATGGTCCACATGGGGGTTTTCAGCAAAACTTGGAAAAGAAGCATTCACTAATGTAAAGATGGAAGCACAAATCAACTGCCCTAATCAAATAGAGAGAATCCCATGTCATTGTCACTCTCTTTCTTCTCTTCCTTCTTCTCCTCTGCTGGAGGTGCTTCGGCAGCCAGTGCTGCACCACCTGCAGGGGCCGCAGCAGCCACACCTCCTTCGATGAAAAACCGGGCTGCCACTGCTGCCTCCAATGACCACCTGAGGCAAGAACAAGTTGGAATCAGTACAGAAAATGATGCGGACTGACTTTGAATACGGAATAGCCGGAGTACGGTTGGAAGGGGCTGCTGCCAAGGTGGAAAGGCATTAACCAAAGACAAGACTGGAAAAGTGGAATGAAAGAGAGAAATAAAAATTTTCCTTAGTTGGTCTATATCCAAAACAACCGAAAAGCTCTTCCAATGATCAATCTTCTTCAAAGCCCGAAAAACATAGGTTTGGATGAAGTCATAATGGTCTTTGAAGCAAAGTCTTCCGTTCCACAAACATGGATTTATTAAGGTTTCACGAACCAACCGCATCCCTACTCCCAACGGAAAGAGGAGGAGCTACAATCAAATCTATTAGAAACTGTCCTAAGACATTCTAAACCTTGCCCACCTCACAATCGAATTTCCATAGCCTAGCTTCCTACTAGCAACTCAAAATAAAGGAAGGAAAACTTCAACTCGAGACACAGCACTTCTGACTCATTAGGATAGCTTTAAGCAAGGAACATTGTCTTGCGGCTTACCTGTTCTATAATAAAAGCACATTATTCACTGCGCTTGACTTTCTGTAATTGAAAGCAGTGTGCGTCATCGTCTTCAAATGTCTACCGTACTTGATCAGTCAAGTTAGTTCACGAGTTAAAGTCATTTCAAGTTTTTTATTTCTGTCTTATTGCAGTCGAATCTCAGCTTTTTCTAAAATAGAGCTAACTTTCCTGATATAAAATGAACACCTACCTACTCTCCTTTCCTTTGAGTGAAAAAAAGGATAACGAAAACTTTCCTACTGAATGGCTCGAACCTTCTTTTCATGCATGATTGTACACTTACGGTGACCGGCTTGAATAAAGCACTTTGGGCGGAGCTTCTTGATCAATGCATGGAAAAAAGCTCGAGATTTCTATTTATCAGGTCTCTCTGTTTCAATTTCTTTCTTGACAGTTCGAAAGTGAAAGTGATGTAATGAGACAATATTGTGTGTGACCGACTTGAATGTCGGGTTTGTGGTTGAAGTGGGATTTGTGGATGGGAACGAATTTGTGAATTTGAGTGTTTGATACAATTTGGCGTGAATGTGATTGAATTGAATGGCGTATGCATGCCTGTCGATTTTAAGCCCGGATCTATCGGAGGGCTACGGACTTGGGACGTGTTGATGGCGGTCCGTGGTGAAGGCTTGAATGGCCGTGTGTGCAAAATGGACGCTGGCTTGAGACGTGTTGACGGTGGCCCGTTAAAGGCGTGATTGGACCGGGACGTGTTTACGTCGGTCATTGGAATTGTTTGAATATCGTGGCTTGGGACGTGTTGACGGCGGCCACTGGAAATTGAATGAATAATATGGCTTGGGACGTGTTGACGGCGGCCATCGGGATTGATCGAATTGTGTGGCTTGTGAGATGTTGAGAATGGACTTGAGGTGTGATTAAATTGATGGGTTGAGCATGTGAAAGATGTTTGGCGTTTGAATTGGCTGGTTGATTGTGTGATTGAATTGGCTGGTTGAGTATGTGATTGGAATGGTTGATTGAGCGTGTGATTGAAATAGCTGGTTGAGCATGACTGAATTGTCTGGTTGAGCGTGCGATTGACTTGGCTGGTGGAATGTGTGATCGAATTAGTAAATTGAATGGCGTGCAAGCGTGGTTGGCATTTGAGCAGTTGCAATGTGCTATTTAGTTACTATTACTATATTGTCATGTTATGACTAACGTGCAAGAGTTGGCATGGGTTTGATGGCAAGGTGAGTATAATGATGCGAATTTTGTATGTTATAGGGTAGATTGCATGTACGACTTGTCTGGATACGCATTGGCCTATGTGGGGTTTAAGGGGTTGTTTATTGAGACTCGTTCTCACGGTTATTATATAACCATTTCAGATCCGCGACCATGAGTGATTGGAGACGCTGCAAGAGTATCTCGGAGATCGAGGACGGGTCAAGTACCCGGTATTTTGAGTCCCCCTTTGTAGAGGAGTTAAGTTTGCGAGCCTTTGTCCCTTTTGAGAAATGTGATTCTATTGTTGTGGCTTAGCTTAGGGATTGTCGTTTTGTGGGCATTGTATGTATCTGCTAAGTGTAGAAATTCTAATTATCATTTTGTGCTATTGCTTCCCATTGTCATTATTAATTGTCCGGTTTTTTCTATTTGTTTCGCATGTGCTTAATCTCCGATGTTTTGGGTTGGGTCGGCGACGTATCCGGGGACGTCGCAATTCAATGATCGACCATCGAAGGGATGTCCCAGGCCCGTCGGGGTCCGGGGCGTGACATCCCGTTTGATTTGGTATCAGAGCAAGGTCAGCTCGAACCAAGATGGTCGAAGCTTGGAGTGATAAGGAGCGATGACTTTGGGGTAGTCAGTTAGGGAGATTTGTTGGCCATGCGTTACCCAGACTGTTCGATTGTGATTGCTGAGTAATATTATGCATTAATACATGAAATGCAGGTGCGTCAGGACTTGAGGTTAGTGTGCGATCCCTGCTCCTTGTGATTGAGTGGTGTTGTGATTTACTACCTGCTTTGTGAATTGTTGTAAATTACTGCCTAGAGCTTAGACTGGTATAGTTGGCCTAGGTCTTTAATTCCCGAGGAGAATTATAGTAGGTAGGTGGGTGATGTGAACCCTGTGAGTATGAGTAGTCGAGGTTGAGGTCGAGGTCGAGGTCGAGGTTGAGGTTGTGTAGGTTCGCAAGTTGGAGTTTTGAGGGATCCCAGATGGGATGAGATTTTAAGGGGCACTCGAGGGAGCTGGAATTTTAATGAGTAGACAGACTGAGGAACGAAATGCTACTTTACCAGTGATGCTGAGGCCACTATTGTCGTTGTCAATGAGAATGACGGGAATAATGGGTATAATGGAAATGTTGGGAATCAAGGTCAAGGGCAAGTTAATGTAGTCAGACGGAAGTGTTAGTTGGGTGGAAAATTTTTGAAATTTAAACTTGCAAGGTTCGATAGGAAGAAGTGACCCTAACACTACGGTACTTTGGATAGAGGGTTTAGAAAAAAAGGCTTTTGAGGTATTCGGGTGCACTAGTGAGGAGAAAGTGACCCTGGCTGTATATCAACTCCAAGGAAATGCAATTGATTGGTAAGAGGACCCCCAGAGTAGGCTATTTTGAAGGGTATAATTCCAAGCTGGGTGTCGTTATCGAGGCCTTCAATGGGAGGTACTTTCAGAGAGATGCGCAAGGAATAGTAAAATGATGTAGTTTCTTTGGCTTCGTTAAAATTGAATGTCAATTGATCAGTACGAGGTCGGGTTTGTAAGGTTGTCTAAGTACGCGCCAAAGGTAGTCAATGATCGTGTGGATGGGACAAGGAAGTTTCGAGATGGATTGAAACCGAATCTTCGTAGTCAGTTGATGCTAATGAGCCTAAGGGATTATAATGAGCTGTATGACAAGGCTTAAACGGTTGAAAGGGATTTGAATGAAAGGTTACCGTATATGGATCGTGGTACACGTCGGCTAGGGACAATAGGAACTTTGGAAAGAAGCCTATGACAGAGAATCGGAGATTTGTCCCTCTAGTAAGAAAGAGCTTTGGAAAGCCGAATTATTACTTCAATACTACATGTCGGTCTTATGGAAAGAGGCACGGGAATGACCCCTGCCCAGGTGGACCTGAAGCGTATTTTGGATGTGGCCAACATGGTCACCAAGTGAGAGATTGCTAAGTCAACAGGTTAGACTACTGATGCAATTGCAGTAACCGTGAGTAGGTCGTTAAACGGGAGCTGTCCCGCAGATTAATCTGAATCGACTAAGGACGTAAGGGAAAGTGTATGTTGTGACTGAGAAGGAAGTGAAGGATGTGCCTTGAAAGTCTAGATGCGTTATGAGATAGTGTTTGATACAATATGAGATGATTTTGAAATTATGACTTGGATGATGATGTATGACGTATTATCACTGAGGGTGGATATGCGCAATCGATTTATGGATTTCTCATTTACTAATGGCATTCTTGGATGAGTTTGGAAGGATGAGTTAGGCTTGGAAATTTCGGATTTTATAAAGAACCGGGATGATTTGTTTTGGGAAATTGTTGGATTGAAATTGGATGGACTGAACTTGTCCTTGAGGTGTATGATGACAATTATTTTGTGGCTGATTTGTTGGTTGAGGAATCAAGGCTAAAGGACATAGCCGGAGTGTGTAATTTTTCCGATATCTTTTCTCAGGAATTGTCGGGACTGCCACTTGATCGAGACGTAGAAATTATAATCGAGTTAGCCTTGGGATGGAACCAATCTAGAGAGCACCATTTTTGAATGTCGATTGCCAGAGTTGAAAGGATTGAATGTTCAAATGCAAGGGTTGTTGGATGAAGGTTTTATTCGTCTGAGTGGGTCTCCATGGGGAGCGCCAGTTTTATTTGCGAGGAAGAAGGACGGATCATTAAGGTTATGTATTGGCTACAGACCGATAAATTAGGCAACTATTAAGGATAAACGCCCATTGCCAAGAGTGAAGGACCTATTCGACAAGTTACCAGGGGCATCAATATTTTGTAAAATCAATTTGAGGACTGATTAATATCAATTAAGGATCAGGAAGGAGGACGTGCTGAAGTTGGCATTCAGGACGAGGAATGGGCACTATGAGTTTACAATGATGCCGTTTGGACTGACGAACGCCCCTGTAGCCTTTATGAATTTAATGAATCGGGTATTCAAGGAATTTTCGGGTCAATTTGTAATCGTATTCATAGATGACATTCTGGTATGTTCGAAGAGTTCCACCGAGCACGAGGTACATTTGGAAAAGGTTCTGCGGACCCTAAGGGAGCACGCATCTACGCTAAGTTTTATAAGTGCAAATTCTGGCTTCATTAAGTGGCATTCTTAGGACATATGATACCCGGGGAAGGAATTGCAGTGGATTCAGCAAAGATTGACGCCATCATGAATTGGCTAAAACCGACAACGGTAATCAAGGTTCAGAGGTTCTTGGATCTGGCAAGTCATTACAGACGTTTCGCGAAAAGGTTTTTAATGTTGGTAACACCGTGGACGCGTTTGCTAAAGGAGGAAATGAAATTTGAATGGACGGACAAGTACAAAAGGAATCAAATATGAGACAGCGTCGTTGGATGGAACTCCGTAAGGACTGCGACTGCGATATTTTATACTACGCCGGAAGGGCTAATAAGGTAACAGATGCACTGAGTTGGAAATCGAGCATCGCGCATATGATGGTCAAGGAATGGACCCTGTTGGAGGGAATTCGGGATTCGGAGTTTAAGTGTGAAGCGAGTCATGTTTAGAGTCTGTTTACCGCATTGAGGATTAAATTGGAAATCCAGGCTAAGATTAAGGCATTACGATCGATGGACTTAGAAATCTAAGAGATTCTAGAAATGGATGTCACAAAAAAAAAAGAAGAAATCGGGTTTTCAAGTATTTGAGGATGGGATTCTGAAGTTCCGTGGTCGGTTATGTGTACCCAGTGATGCAGAATTTAAAAGAAGAGATTTTGTCGAATGTACACGTGGCAATTAAAGTATTCAACCGAGTAGTACGGAAATGTATCAGAACTTGCGGTAGCATTATTAGTGGAACGATATGAAAGTGGACGTGACTACACATGTGGCTAAGTGTTTCATATGCCAACAAGTGAGGGCGCAACATTGTAGGCCGGGGTAGAATGTTGCCGCCATTGGAAATTCTTGAGTGGAAGTGGGATTACTGAGGAGCCAGATGGGCCATGATTCGATTGGGTAATGGTGGATCGGTTGACAAAGTCAGCACATTTTCTATCAGTACAAAAGGATTTTTGCCTTGGGAAGGTATGCTGATTTGTATGTATGACACATAGTCAGTCTCCAGGGAGTACCAGTGACGATCACTTTGGACCGTGATCGTAAGTTTACTACCGCTTTTTGGAAAAGCCTTCATACGGCATTGGGAACAAGATTACAGTTTAGAACAGCCTATCATTCGCAGATGGATAGCGATCGAGAAGGACGATTCAGACTTTGAGAGATATCTTTGTGAGCATGTGTATTGGATTTTTGGGGAAGTTGGAAAGAATAATTGCCTTGGTTGAGTTTGCCTATGACGATAGCTATCAGTAAAGTTTTAGAATGGCACCGTTTGGGGCATTGTATGGCAGGGTTTGCAAAACCCCGATTTGTTGGAATGAAGTGGGTGAGAGGGGCATCACGGGTCCCAAGTTGGTTTAGTAGTCAATTCAAATAGTCGAGGGCAATTTGGGAAACCAAGGTGCGATATGCGATGTGGGAAAGTGAAGAGTTGATCGACACCAATATCCCCATTTGTTTGAATAGTTGGGTTGGATTGTAAATTTCGAGGACGAAATTTTTGTAAGGGGAAGAATTGTGACATTCCGGATTCTGGCCATTTTTGGGATTTAATAAACGTGTAATTCGTCAGTGTAATTATAGTAAAATCTCGCCCGGGAACTGATCACTCCCGGTTATTGTTTTAAATTTTGAGATTTCGCTAGAATCGCACTCGATCGGAATTTGATCGTTATTTAGACCCCGAACTTGGCAATCGATTTTCGGGAGTTTCGGGACGAAATAAATTGGACGGTGTCGATATTATTGTGGCCAGCATCGAGATTGTCAGGAATAGTGGAAAAGTGGATTTTTGGACCGGGTGCAAATTTGGACTGGTAGACCTCCCTCGTAGTGTGGTTTGAGTTATTTTATTTTGGCCGTGTGCCCTAGAATATTGTTGGGATTTTTCGAGGAATGTTAGGCCTTTTTCCTGAATTTAATCGGGATCGATAAGTCTATTTTTAGTTTGGACCGTGTCCTTTTGGTTCGCGCTTAATCTAAAATTTTAAACTCTTTTTCTCTCTTTCTCTCTCCTCTCTCTCTCCTCTCGCCGGTTCCCCCTTCCCCGCGCACGTTCCCTCTCCCTCTCTCTTCCTTTTTCTTTCTCTCTCTCTCTCTCTCTCTCTCTCTCTCTCTCTCTCTTCCCCCTAGTTGGGCCCCCCCCCATTCCCCATGCAGACCTCACCCCCCCTTCTGACACTCTCTCTCTCCCTCTCTCCCTCTCTCTCTTCCCTTTTTCTTTTCTTTTCTCCTTTTTCCTTTCTTCTTCTTCTCATCGTCTTCTTTCTCCTAATGGCAGAAAAGATGGCAGCTTCTTTGATATTTCGATCAGTTAATGAAAGAGCCCAATGCAAAAAAAAGGCATGTTGGGTCTTTGAAACAGTTCGAATCATTTTGATAATAATTAGTTTGATCTGTTTTACCGAGAAGGTCTACGGTTCGAGTCCGTATAGCCCTAATATAACTAATATTATAGTTTATAATATTATAGTTTATTATAACTAATATAACTCAATAGAATAGTTTATAGTATATATTAAAAATTAGAATAAAATAATATTTTTAATATAAAAAATCGATTTCGGTTAATGTAAATAGAATAGGATTCCAATTGATGAATATTTAAACGAGACATGTACCACAGTTAACAAACGAAACTAGATAGGTCGATCAAAATGATTTATTTGATATTATGGATGACTTTACAATTAATTCCAATTGAATCGACTAATCGGGTATATTTTTCACACTCATAGGAGTTCATCTATGTTTCTGCTTTACGAATATGATATTTTCTGGGCATTTCTAATAATATCAAGTGTTATTCCTATTTTGGCATTTCTAATTTCCGGAATTTTAGCCCCGATTAGCAAAGGACCAGAGAAACTTTCGAGTTATGAATCAGGTATAGAACCAATGGGTGATGCTTGGTTACAATTTCGAATCCGTTATTATATGTTTGCTCTAGTTTTTGTTGTTTTTGATGTTGAAACGGTTTTTCTTTATCCATGGGCAATGAGTTTCGATGTATTGGGGGTATCCGTATTTATAGAAGCTTTAATTTTCGTGCTTATCCTAATTGTTGGTTTAGTTTATGCATGGCGAAAAGGAGCATTGGAATGGTCTTAGTTCGTGAATATTCAGACAATAAAAAAAGTAAAAAAAAAAATAACATTGAGACAGTTATGAATTCCATAGAATTTCCTTTACTTGCTCGAACAACCCAAAATTCAGTTATTTCAACTACATCAAATGATCTTTCAAATTGGTCAAGGCTCTCTAGTTTATGACTGGTACCAAGATCGAGTCCTAGACAGGCAGACCTCATTTTAACAGCCGGCACAGTAACAATGAAAATGGCTCCTTCTTTAGTGAGATTATATGAACAAATGCCTGAACCAAAATATGTTATTGCTATGGGAGCATGTACAATTACAGGGGGGATGTTCAGTACCGATTCTTATAGTACTGTTCGGGGAGTCGATAAGCTAATTCCTGTAGATGTCTATTTGCCAGGCTGTCCGCCTAAACCAGAGGCAGTTATAGATGCTATAACAAAACTTCGTAAGAAAATAGCTAGATTTAGAGGCAAAGGGCATTTTGGTAATTTTACCCTCAAATTTTGATTGGACAATTTTGCCTTGGACTTTTTGATAAATTACAAGACTACCCTTGGATATTTTGGATGAGAATGAATTTGGACCGTCGGATCGAGATAAGATCGAATTTGGACCGTTGGATCAAAAAGGTTAGACGAGGGCATTTTAGTCATTTTTCAAAAACGGGTCAAAAACTTGAAGAAAAAGCTAGACCATTCTCTCTCTCCCTCATTCTTCTCTCTCCCCTTCGTGAATTCTCCCCCCACCGTGAGCCCTCACCGACCACCTCTCCCTCCGCCGTTCGCCACCGATCGCACACCCACCGCACCGTCGCCGATCCGCCGTCCCCTTCACCTCACCGCCTCATCCCCACCCAGCCGTGATACTCTCTCTCTTTCCATCTCTGGCTGTGAGCCCTCACCACAGCCGTGGACACCGCCGCTCACCGATCGTCGCCGCCGCCGCTCACCGATCGTCGCCGCCGCCGCAAGCCTTCGTTGGATTTCAAGCTTTACCGCCGCTTTTGTTCTAGCTGAGAGAGTCTAGAACTAGGTAAGTTGTGATCTAAACTTTCGCCTAATAGATTAGGTTGTTTAGGGTTTAGATAGACGCGAATTGTTGCGATTTTGCGAGTTAAGTGGAATTACGGGCCCTAGGTTTGAATTCCGAGAATTTTGGTGGAAAATTAAGGGCCGATCAATGCTATGAATTGGGGCTTAGTGTGTTGTGGTGTGCTGTGGTGTGCTGTTGGGTATGAGAATAGTATCGTTGAGTCCAGCTCGGAGTTTTATGTAAGTGTCGTGAAGAGTCGGTTGTGTGATTTTGTGGTTTGAGTGTAGAAATTACTGTTCACAAAGCTGTGGGAGTACTGTGCACTGTGCTGTGGTGAGTTGTTTGACGATTGATTGGTACCGTTAGGTCCGCCTTGGAATTTTATGAAAATCCCGTGAAGGGCTGAAAATGTTTTAAAAATATTTGAACAAAGAAAAATGCTATTTTATGTGAAAATGTGTATTTGTGTGAAAAGGATGATGTGGTGAAGTGTGGGGTGCAAGTGTGTGCACGAAAATCGAGGCAATGGCATGAGAAAGTAAGTTGGGATCGAGCCAAGTATCATAAACTCGGGCAGCGATTACGTAGGTCTGTTGTATTTGACACAAGCTGAGGCTCGAAAGAGCAAGAATGAGTTTGGTCCGAGGCACGATCAGCTCGGGTGAGACCGGGATTGGACCGAGGCATTACAAGCTCGGGTTCCGATCATGTAGGCCTGTCGCATTTGGTGCGGGCTGAGTGTTGGTCGCAGTGTACCTGAGGCGTGTACGTTTACGCGGGTCACTGGCGAGTGATGTGGGAAAAAGGAAATGAGAATGGAAAGAATGAAAAAGTGGAAGTGGAATGTGCGTATGTTAAGTGGATTGGAAATGTGGTATTTTGTTGGGTGTGTGATTTGTGGAAAATTTCGCATATTATGTTATGTGTTTTCAAAATAAATTTTTATAAATGGACTAATGTGCAGGCTGCGTGTGTAAAGAATCTAGGTATGTGAATTTATGTGTTCTGTGGTGGTTTGATGGGTCGTGTATTTATCTATGTCTGGAATAACGTGATAGCCTAAGTAGGGTTTAGGTTACAACTTATTGAGAAGTGTCTCATGGTTATATAACCCAAACCATTTCAGATCCCCCGCCTGAGCGATGAATAATCCGCCGCAGCCACCAGAACGTTTTGGAGTACCTGTGCATAAAGAGTTTGAGGTTGCAGAGTTCCCGATGGACGAAAATTTTACTTGAATTAAGCACACTTCTACTGTTTTCGTAGACATAGGTTTACCTCTTTTTGAAGAATAGAAATACACTGCCTGGTTCTTCTGGGATCAGGACGGAGTTGAGTTCGAGCCCGTCAGGGGTTTTGATGTTCCGTTTGATCTAGTTGGAGATTGGGACCCGACTGTCGTACCCCCAATAGATGGAGAGTTGACTAGTGTAGATACTAGTTTAGCTCAGTCGGGATTGCATTCAGCAACAGCTGCTTAGGGTTCATCCGGGGCTAAGCATAAACCGGAACCCGAAGCATCACAGGTTGAGGACGACCCAATGGACATAGATTTAGAACCGATCCCCAAGGAGGAACCAGAGGAAGTGGAACCTGAAGTAGAAGCCGAGGTAGAGCCTAATGATGAGTCCGGAGAGTCGGAAGAGTCTGTAGGAGACCCGGAATACATACTCCCCTTTGAGCAGTATTTGGATCCCAATTTTGTACCAGAAATTCATTTCGCGGATGTGTTAGCTGAGGTATATCAGAATGGGGTTCCGTCAGAGTCTCGCAACATTAATCATTCGATCGAGATAGGGGCAGATTCAGAGTCCTCAGTGGATGGATCGACACAAGGGGTCTCCGACTCAGAGGACGGAGAATCGGAATCAGAATGGACGCCTAGTAAGGGTCGTAAGGAGTAAAACCCGGATATGGAATTAGGTTTTTGCGAGTACCATTTTTGGATGGAAAGTTGATCAGACCATATGCCCTTTTTGTTATGGACCGTAAAAGTGTGGCGTGCACTTGTATTTATGGTGGCTTGTAAGCGTTGGGGTGGCCTTGTAATTGTAAATATTTTGGTATAAGTTTGGAAATGAGATATAGATATGTATATTCTCCCCTAATGCTTTCCCCAATTTTTAGATTGTTTGGGATTAATTGTAGTATCTGCTGTGGTTGTAAAACTCTGACGATTTTTGAGAGGTCGGCGATAGTCCTGGGATGTCGCACTCTTCGACCAGGTAAGGGGCGTCGCGTGTCCGTTGGGGTTCGGGGCGTGACACTCTTGGCATACACAATACATGTCCATGTTATGCAATGTAATGCACTATGAGTACTAATGAAATTCAAACACTCAATATCACAACACGTGCTCAATTGGCCCAATTAATATCGTGTGACCCAACGTGCGATTCACAATTCAATAATTAATTGCAAGCTAAACAATGTCCAATTGCACTCCATAAAAATCAGCCACACAACATGCGACATGGTATTACGCAATTAATCACAATTAAGCACGAACTACATACAATCAGCCAATCCGGACATACCCGATAATTTTCCAATGGGCTCCTAAATTGGTCATTTAATCCAATTAATCTCCCCAAATAATTCTCATTAATCCACTAAATTTTTCTGATAATAATTTCTACCAATCGGTCCTCAACCCAGTCTGAAATATACACTGATACTATCTAAGCCAGTCCAAAATACACCGATAATAACTAAACCAGTCTAGAAAAATGCACTATCAGTCCTAATCCGGGTTTAGGAATTTTACTCACTTAATCTTGGACCACGACGACGAAGAACGGCGACTGATTACTGGTGAACAGTAAAATTGGCGACGTGTTCCCGGCGATAGCGTACAACGTATGGCGACGGTGTACGGACCGTACGGACATCGTATGGACGATGACGTATGGCGACATACAGACGTCGGTGATGTCACAGTGGCAGCAGTTCGGTCGTTTAAGCTCTGGCGTGGCGGCGGTCCTATTCCGGGAGAGAAAAAGGGAGAGAAAAAGAGAGAAAGAGAGAGGGAAAGGGTCGGACGGGGACAAGGCTAAGGTCAAACATGGTGGTCACGGGAGGAGGGCAGGCGGTCGGGCGGTGCTGGGTGGTGGCGGCTTGCCCTGGCAAGGCCAAACAAGAGAGAAAAAAGAAAGAAAAAAGGGAGGGGGAGAGATCTACAAGGGAAGGAGGATTGATCTGGCCAGATGAGGGTGAGAGGAGAGAGAGAGAGAGTCTTATCTTGGTCAAACCATAGTTGCTAGGGTGCCAAGTGTCAAAATCTAGCCTAAAGTGACCATTTTACCCCTCATCCAAGGGCTAATATTAAATCTTATCCAATAATTCAAGGGCATTTTGGTCCTTTGCTGCCATAATTAGGATAAGTCCAATTTTAATTAATTTCCTTAATTATCCCCCAAAATTCGGAATAAAAATAACCCAAGGGCAAAACCGTCATTTTTCCGGTCCCGCGGCGAAGATCCATTTTTCGCCCGTACCAACCCTCTATGTGCGTAGCCAACATAATGTGGCGTCGGAATCGCAAAATTCATCGCGCAAGCCCTCAAAAATCCACGTCAAAGTTTCGGGAATAAAATAATATTATTTTTTCAATTTTTGTTGAAATTCTAATTTTTGACCATAACGACTCCTGGTATGCGTGGCCACCAAAAAATGGCATCGACCTCGAAAACTAACCTCATTTGGCCTTGAAAAACAACGCTAGCATCCCGAGGGGCAAAATCATAATTTTTCACCCCTGGACTGGAATTCCAATTTTTATTCGTACTAACTCCAAACATGTGTGGCCAGTGTGATATGACACCAGATTCTCAAAAATAGTCTCTTAAGCCTTCGAAAATCAACATCGAAATCCGGGCCCAATTCCGTGAACAAAACTCGCTAAGCTTTCCATTTTAGGGTCTCTCAGTAACGGGCGGCAGTTTAGAGGTTACGCGTATCGACCTAGGGCTATCTGTTATCGTAATGGTCTCGATCATTGAGAGAATGAGAAATTATCACTAGTTCCAAAGGTCACGATCGTTCGGTTCAAGTTCAGGACTGATTGGCCACGTGTACTTTCGGTCTTGCAGAATCACCTGCATCCCTATTGTACATCGTAGGCCTTGGCCAAACCTAATCCTTTACCCTTTCCTACGATTGGCCCACGTTGGCCCAAAATATTCCCTCAGCGTCTCTCGTGATCAATATCCGTTTCACGATAGGTTCCCCGGTCCACGTACTGCTTCTTAATTAGCTATACCCTATTGGCTAGTATCCCGAGAATGATCAACTCTGGGCGAGACTTACTAAAATGAAATGCGAGATAATATCAGTTTTATTGATTCCAAAATTACATCGAAATTCGGGCTATTACAGGGGGACTCAGATTCAGATGACGAAGAGTTTGATTTAGAGTGGACGCTAAGCAGAGGGCGTAGGGGTTAGAGTAGGAGTTGGGATTAGACTTTTTGGAGAGTACCAATTTTGAGGATAGAATACCCAGGTCATCGATCGTTTTGAATATCGAAGGTTTATAGTATGGTGTGCATATGTGTATAGCGGTATGTAAGTTGTAAATATTATATAAGTTTGAATGAGAAACGAATATGTGCATTCTCCCTGATTACCTCAGATATTATTGTCCGGGTATTTGTGGTTTCCACTGTCGATATAAATCTCTGATAATCATAAGTGAGGTCGGCAATACCCTAAGATGTCGCATTAATCGGGCAAGAAGGGTGTTGCGTGCTCGATAAGGTTCGGGACGTGACATGTTTTCCTTTTGCAATCTAGATGACCAGTTCAATCTTTTTGAGATATCCGTTGCAGAAGAAATTGTCTTTACTTGATCTTGTTGCATTGATGATTCTGGAGAGACTACCTCTTTTCACAAGAAAAATGAAGGAAAAACAGTACAAGGATGTAAAAGTTATCGAAGACCACTTCCATATCAGACAACGTGCCTTCTTCAAGCTGGAGGGAGAGGAAATCAAACGAATCACCAAGTCCTCACAGTTGTTGGGGAACAGTTCATCCTTGGACTTGAGAAGCGGGAAATAGATTCAACTTTGAAGACTTGGTAATATGCAGGGTAACTTCCGGATTAAACTATATCTCCATATAATCGCATCTTTAATCATTAGGCTGTTGACAAGTGACAGCTTGGGAGAAGAACAGGATCTTATTTCCTAACACCCACGAACCTAGCTCGGGAAAAAGAAAATCTAAAAGAAGTATCATATGACAAATAAGAAAAATTGTATTAAATGAGCGAATCATCAGCGATGAGCTTACCATATCTTAAATACTAAGCTCATCAACTTTGTGCGATAACAAAGTGCATTTCTAGATATTTACAGTCTCTGTAAGATATTAAACCCTGCACTAGATATGCTCTTTACTTGGCAATCTTCTTTGAGCGGTAAAAGAGTTGTAAAAGGAACAAAGAAGAAACGGTACGATGATTCAAAAATACATCAAAGACCATTTCAATATTAGGTGATTTGCATTCGTTAAGCTGGAGGAGAGGAAATGAAACAAATCGCCAAGTCCTCGTAGTTGTTATAGGGAGAGAAGGGGAAAATAGATAAAACCTCTGAAGACTTGGTAATCTACATGCAAACCTGCTGACAAGCTAAATACCGGGTCAAACATTTTCATCTATAAAGAGAGAGCATGTTGCCATGCAAGTCCTCACTCCTCCCTCAAGCAATACTAGTCTGTGCAAGGATTAGAACTTGCGATCAAAGCCCCAACTCCTGTTCACAACCACAATGAAGTTTCTTCCCATTAGCTTTCTCATCTTGGCTTTAGCAACTGCCACTGCTTTAGCTTACGACCCGAGTCCTCTTCAGGACATATGCGTGGCAACCAATGATATGGAATCTGGAGGTTGGTTCCTCAATTCTTGCATTAGTCATGTCTTTCATATCTGGCTTATGATGTCGAAACCGAAACACCAATTTTTTTTCTTTTGCAGTATTTGTGAATGGAAAGTTCTGCAAGGACCCAAAAGAAACCACAGCTGATGATTTCCTCTTTATGGGGTTCAGAACTCCCGGAAACACATCGAATCCGCTCGGATCAAAAGTCACACAGGCTTTTGTCGACCAATTTCAGGACTCAACACTCTTGGAATATCCATGGCTCGCATTGACTTCGGCCCGGTGGCCTAAATCCTCCCCACACTCACCCTCGTGGCACCGAGGTTCTAGTCGTGGTGGAGGGTACGCTACTTGTTGGTTTTGTCACGTCCAACCAATTAAACAACACACTCTTCACCAAAGTCCTGTACAAGGGGGACGTGTTTGTGTTCCCTATTGGTCTCATTCACTTCCAGTTGAATATCGGAAACACGTATGCGCTGGCCTTTTCCGGTCTTAGCAGCCAGAACCCAGGAGTCATTACCATTGCTAATGCTGTCTTCGGAGCGAAGCCACCCATTTCTGCTGATGTTCTTACCAAGGCATTCCAAGTGGACAAGAAGGTTGTTGACTACCTCCAGGCGCAGTTTTGGTACGACAACAACTAAATGAATCTATCATAAGTTGCAAAAAATAATTGAATTATGAGAGTTACGATATTAATCTTATTTCCATAAGTGGTTGCGTTAGACACATAACTAACCTATATACCACATGTATTATTGATTTTGAATAAAACATTGTTCCCTCTCTCTCAACTGGTATCCAATAAAAGATTGTTACCTCTCTCTCTCTCTCTCATATGACACGATCCGGACACTTGTACTCATTCCTCAACTGAATGTCTATAAATGGAAAATCAGTGTGCAATAACATTAAACTATGTACAATTCGGAACTGGGAAGGATATTATCTAATATTAAATATTGCTTCCCACATCAACGGAATTTATACTCCAAAAAGGGTATCATGAAAAGAATGTCCAACCCTATTAAATAGTCTGATTTAAGACAATCTTGTGATTGAGTACAGAGACAATTTAAAGAAATCATCAGGGCGATTGTCAATACATCCGTCCCTTAGGTGGCCAAAAAGGAAAAAGAACCGCTTTGTTTCCATCATTATCTTGAAAGGAGAAGTTCACCACAATATGTCAATTTCCTTAGAGTATCAAATTCAAATTTGATAAATTACTACTGACGACATTTCTCATTTTTTTACCGACATACTAAATTCTGCGGATAACTTTACTTTTCTTTAGTATGGCCTGAAGAAAAATCTTTCCTGCACTCATTTTCCATCTACAATCAAAATGTCGGGTTGAAACCTCATAATTTCGGCTGGACAATTATTTCCAGGATTGTCGTGGCCTACAATATCATTTAGAAATGTGTATGCATGGACAAAGTCAAAACCTTGAATAAGATATGGATGGCATTGATCTCTTTCTTGAAGCAATCAATATTACAATCTCAAATATCTCATCGATGGACATAAAGGGAAATATAGAGACATGAGTGCGTTACTTCCTATGCACTTATTTTGACAATTTCCAAAAGAACGAGAAAGCTAAGTTGCTTCTCAACCTTAGCTTGGAATGATCTAAGACTCTATATGACAATTGAACTGAAAACAAACTTAGACATATCATGAAGATGGACATGAGTCTAAGGAAATCGTTGTGTAATTGAATTTGGTCAAACCGTTTAATTTCAAATATGGGTCCGTAGTGGCCATTTGGTCACAAACAAGAGATTAAGCTCCCTGGTCGGCAAGTACATGCTTATTCCCATAGCACGAGCAGGGTCATCTTTGTCCTTAGTCATTTCTTCTTCTTTTTTCCCATCGTTTCATTGTTCATCTTCTTGATTCTTGGAGGAAAGTTGCAGGTCTCAAGCTCACCTCCAAATCTGGCCATCTTACATGACCATGGGCATTCAAGCGTCGCCTTGGCCCACTCTTCAAATAGCTGTCCATGGCCACCAGCACCAAACGAGCCGTTGTCTCTCTCTTTACGCTTAAAAGCATATATTCAATTTGATCCCAAAGCTCTTCAATCTCTTTCTCAATAACTCGATTTAGCCCCCCCAAAGAACCATGGGACAGCTTTGAAAAGAAAACCATGAATTGCTAGTCCGCCAGCCCCAGGCAGCACGGCTCTGACAAGAAGAAGTTTGAGCCGGCGGCACTGCCCTCAAACGTGAGGCCGAAAGCAGCAGAAGTGGAAGGGGCTGGAGGCTGCTGTGAGGCCCGACCGTTACGCTGTTGACCAAGTGCAACCTCTGGCTGTTGAAGTGATAGCGGATTAACCACTACCGGCTCATGGAGGATTTCGTGATAAATGAAGATCAGCTCAATCCATGGCCACGTGCAACGATGGCTCGTTTGGTGCTGATGGCCATGGACGGCCAGGTCTAAAGAGCTTGCCAAGAAGACGCCTGAATGTGGTCCAACAGCCATGGAAGACTTGAAGGAGGTAGAAGAGAAAAAAAAATGAAAACATAAAAAAGAATTGTTATGAAGGAAGGCCGTCGACTTCCAGGCCAGTGGAACACAATAACAAAGTAATGGCAGTGGAACATATATTAAGTTGTCCAACACGTCCAACATCTATAGAGCACGCAATCATATAATATATTTCCGAGACGACCTCCTCGCCTTCTAAGACTTTCACTAAATATTTCCTCAAACTTAGTCCCGTATGTAGTGCTTAGTCTGAATGGTATTTTTTTAACTGATGAAGGAAGGCACCAGGTAACTTCCAGACAAGTGGAACATGATAACAAAATAATAGCAAGTGGAGAATATATTAAGTAGTATAATACGCCCAACATCCAACTAACAGGCAATAATATAATATATTTTCGAGACGACCTCCTCCTCTTCTCTTCTTTTTCTTTTTCTTTTTCTTTTTTTCTTTTTCCCTCCGCCAGCCATCACCAGGTCTCGTTGATGGCCAACAGATTAAATGCTCATAAACAAAGTCGATCTATGACTTTCTTTTCATTAGGATGCAAAGAAGTGGCGGCTTGGGACAAGAACAGTCTCTTATTACCTACAATCTGCCAACCATGCTCTGGGAAAACAAAAAAAAAAAAAAAAAAAGGCACCAATGACATTAAATGGTCAAACCGGAGTAACGAGCTTATCGTTTTATGCAAGAATGATTATTTTATCCATTTTGGTGCAACGAAAGAGTGTAATGCAACCAAGTAAATGTTAAGAACTTTGGTATTGGGTAACAAAGATGGGGGACATCGATGACAGGAGTATTTTCGGGATGAAGATGGATATGGATATTGTTCTCCTTTTGCAATCTAGATAACCAATTCGTTCTTTTCGAGATATCCCATTGCCGCAGAAGAAATGTTCTTTACTTGATCAGGCTGCATTGATGATGCTAGAGAGTTTACCTTTTTTCACAAGAAAAGTGAAGAAAAAACGGTACAAGGATGTAGAAGTTATCGCAGACCACTTCCATATCAGACGACTTCAAGCTGGAGGGAGAGGAAACCAAACGAATCACCAAGTCCTCACAGTTGTTGCGGAACGGTTCATCCTTGGACTTGAGAAGCGGGAAATAGATTCCACTTTGAAGACTTGGTAATATGCAAGGTAACTTCCAGAATAAATTATATCTCCATATAATCGCACCTTTAATCATTAAGTAAGTCATGTCTTATAAAGAAAGTGGAACTAAAACCTTCTTTTTCATTGGGCTGCTGACAAGTGGCAGCTTGGGAGAAGAACGGGATCTTATTTCCTACACCCACGAATCTAGCTCGGGAAAAAGAAAATCTACTAAAAGTATTTTATGACAAATAAGAAAAATTGTATTAAATGATAAAATCATCATCGATGACCTTATCATATCTGAAATACTAAGTTCATCAACTTTTGTGCGACAAAAGAGCGCATTTCTAGATATTTTCGATCTTCTTCGAGTGGTAAAAGAGTTGTAAAAGAAACAAAGAAGAAACGGTACGAGGATTCAAAAATTCATCAAAGACCATTTCAATATCAGGTGATATGCGTTCTTTAAGCTGGAGGAGAGGAAATGAAACAAATCGCCAAGCCCTCGTAGTTGTTATAGGGTGAGAAGGGGAAAATAGATAAAACCTCAGAAGACTTGGTAGTAATCTGCATGAAAACCTGCTGATGAACTAGTTACTGGGTCAAACATTTTCATCTATAAAGAGAAAGCATGTTGCCATATGCAAGTCCACACTCCTCCCTCAAGCAATACTAGTCTGTGCAAGGATTAGAACTTGCGATCAAGGCCCCAACTCCTGTTCACAACCACAATGAAGTTTCTTCCCATTAGCTTTCTCATCTTGGCTTTAGCAACTGCCGCTGCTTTAGCTTATGACCCGAGTCCTCTTCAGGACATATGCGTGGCAACCAATGATATGGAATCTGGAGGTTGGTTCCTCAATTCTTGCATTAGTCATGTCTTTCATATCTGGCTTATGATGTCGAAACTGAAACACCAATTTTTTTTTTCTTTTGCAGTATTTGTGAATGGAAAGTTCTGCAAGGACCCAAAAGAAACCACAGCTGATGATTTCCTCTTTATGGGGTTCAGAACTCCCGGAAACACATCGAATCCGCTCGGATCAAAAGTCACACAGGCTTTTGTCGACCAATTTCCAGGACTCAACACTCTTGGAATATCCATGGCTCGCATTGACTTCGCTCCCGGTGGCCTAAATCCTCCCCACACTCACCCTCGTGGCACCGAGGTTCTAGTCGTGGTGGAGGGTACGCTACTTGTTGGTTTTGTCACGTCCAACCAATTAAACAACACACTCTTCACCAAAGTCCTGTACAAGGGGGACGTGTTTGTGTTCCCTATTGGTCTCATTCACTTCCAGTTGAATATCGGAAACACGTATCGCTGGCCTTTTCCGGTCTTAGCAGCCAGAACCCAGGAGTCATTACCATTGCTAATGCTGTCTTCGGAGCGAAGCCACCCATTTCTGCTGATGTTCTTACCAAGGCCTTCCAAGTGGACAAGAAGGTTGTTGACTACCTCCAGGCGCAGTTTTGGTACGACAACAACTAAATGAATCTATCATAAGTTGCAAAAAATAATTGAATTATGAGAGTTACGATATTAATCTTATTTCCATAAGTGGTTGTTTTAGACACATGACTAAACTACATACCACATGTATTATTGATTTCAAATAAAACATTGTTACCTCTCTCTCGACTGGTATCCAATAAAAGATTGTTACCCTCTCTCTCTCTCGATCTATGGATCTCTCGACACGGTTAGGATAATCATTAAGGAAGCTCTACGAGGTTGGATGCCACAGCAGAGTATCCGGACCTTATGAAGAAGGATGAAAGATAGGATCGCAAGGATTTTTGCATTTATTATTGATGGCTGGTTAATACCGTATCATATCTTAGCACCAATTTAAAGCCTTCCCAAATATGATCGATCTACTTTGCCTGAATTTACTTTTTTTAGGCCATACAACCAAAGTTAACTGTTTGAGTAAAACGAATCGGTTATAAAGTCGAAAACCTACATAACACGTACAATGCGTAATGACCTAACCTTAGCTCACGTACTAGACGAATAAACAAGTGCAACACAAGCAACAAGGTATTGGCTACTCATGCCCGTACTCACAAAACGGGAATAAATTAGATTGCAAAAGAACGAAACAACTAAGGTGGAGAAGAAGATGAACAAATACAATGCAAGATCAGATGGACTCGCTTTGAGAGGACTAAATTGAAAAGCTTCGGACGTAAACATGCTACGGAAGGCAATTCTGAGCAAATACTATTAAACATGACTCACATTGCCAAATGTTCGAAGCGATCCAACGTTCCAACCAAAGAGGACAAAAATAATAGAAATTTGGGGATCCAAGCATAATTCTCATGCTATGTAGGATATGGTCCACATGGGGGTTTTCAGCAAATCTTGGAAAAGAAGCATTCACTAATGTAAAGATGGAAGCACAAATCAACTGCCCTAATCAAATAGAGAGAATCCCATGTCGTTGTCACTCTCTTTCTTCTCTTCCTTCTTCTCCTCTGCTGGAGGTGCTTGACAGCCAGTGCTGCACCACCTGCAGGGGCCGTAGCTGTGACATTCCGAAATTTCCGCCAATTGGATATTATTAAATGATTGAGTTTTATGAGATGTGCTCGTAGTAAATTTCTCGCCCGGAACTGATTATTTCTGGGAATGCTAACCATTAGGGAAAGGCTAATAGGGGAATTAAATTTGCGCGACTAAAGAAAATTCGATCGTGAATGGATTTCGACCATTAAATCGCGCAAGTGATATTTTGAGCCTCTGTTGGCCGATCCAAGGATAGTTAGGGGTCAGTTCGCCATTGTCCTAGTAGTGGATCGCGGGTGATTCCATTGGACCACGAAACGACTTGACGAATGATTCCGAAATTATACCGAACGATCGTACCCCTCGGATCAAGTGATTGATCTTCGCGATTTTATTGACAATCGAGGTCATCACGCACCGGATGGACTTGCACGTGACTCGATTTAGTATCAGTCATAAGTCAATTTCGCGAATTTCCCCAGCAAGCCGCCCGTTAGCTCGAGAAACGCTCGAGTCGCAATTAATAGAATTTAATTATGGAAATTTTGCCTAAATTGGACACCGGAAAATTTGGAAATCACACCGGAACATTAGGACGACGTTGCACGTGACACGTGTCAATTTTTGGTGTGCTCAATTCCTTCGGAAAAACTCGATTTAGACAAGAAACGGAGAAAGTGACCAAAATACCCTATAAGTTAATAAAGGGTTAGTTTTGTTGGACAAGGGCATTTTGGTAAAATGCCAAAAGGGGTCAAAAATTACTATTTAAGTCAAGAAGCTCTCTCTCTCCTCTCTCTCCCCCTCCCATTCGGCTCCCCTCTTCCCGTGAACACCCCTCCCCCCTTTCATTTTCTTCTTCTTTCTTTTTGGCCGTGAGTTGCTTTGGCCGTGAGCTCCATCGTCGGCACCGCCGCTCACCACCACCACACCGGACCACCTCAAGCCACCGTCCACGTCGCCGTACGCCACCATCACCCCTCCCGCCGTCCTTCTCTCTCTCTATTTCCCTCTCTTTCTCTCTTGGCCGTGAGCCCCAAATCGCCCGCCCAAAGCCGGCGTGCCGCCCGTCTAAGTCGATCGCCGCCACCGGGTTGTACGTTGGCGCCGTGATCCCCGATTGAGGCCGCGCTCTCCGTTCTAGCCGCGAAAGTCTAGAACGCGGGTAAGTCGCGCCTAAACCTAATTTAGGATTTCGGGTATCGCGGATGATTTTGGACAAAATCAGTATGAAATTAGGTGCGGAATGGCATGAATAGGGAGTGGAAATTTTATGGCGGGCATCGGGAATTAATTCGGACATTATTTATAAGAAATTCAGAAAATTGGGGCTGCGAGTTACTGTTCATTTGCCTCGAAACACTGTTCATATGCCTTGAAACACTGTTCACTAGCTGTAAATTACTGTTCCCGAGGCTACGAGGGTCCGATTGAGACGCGAGTTGAATTTTTGGAACCTAGAAATGATGGGGAGAAAGTTCCGTGAAGGCTCGGAATTAATCCGACGCCAATTAGTCGGAGAAAAATGAGAATTTACGTGTTGGATATTTAGTTAATTATAAATAAATGGTGGTGAACAAATTGAGCATGTGGTTGTGCAATTGGGTGATTATATGTGCTCGTTGAGTGTACTTGTGAGGTTGATTAAATTAATTAATGATGTTACCATGTTCTATGATGAGTGAGCTTGAATGATGAGCTAAATAATGTGCATGTGGACTGTGAATAGCGGGTCAATTGATTGTGGTAATTGGGTGCTGAATATGTGCATTAGTAAGCTGAATATGTGCATGAGTAAGAAAGAAAGGATGTGAGGCATGGCATGAAAGATTGTGGAAGGTTGTGCCGTCCTGAGGCGTGTACGTTTACGCGGGACGATGCCCGGTATTTCCGGAAGACTGCCAGTCTGAGGCGTGAACTTCTACGCGGATTGTGCAGTAGGTGGTAGATGTTGAGCCTGAGGCGTGTACGTTTACGCGGGCAAGAAACATGGCCTGAGGCGTGTATGTTTACGCGGGCCCGAGAGCATTGTGGAAAAAGGAATGATCGCAGTGTACCTGAGGCGTGTACGTTTACGCGGGTCACTGGCGAGTGATGTGGGAAGTGATGAGTGATCGCAGTGTACCTGAGGCGTGTACGTTTACGCGGGTCACTGGCGAATGATGTGGAAAAGAGGAAATGAGGACGGAATGGATACGTGGAATGAGAATTGAACATGCGTGTGTTTGCATACGACATTATTGTGATTGAGTGCAGGTTGAACGCATGACTGAGTCTGGCTAGAGTGACTGATGTGCCTGCTATGTGATGATTTGATGCGTGCAAATGTGTATGTTTGTGTGTTTTGTAAAATTGTCTGGAGGTACGTGATAGCCTAGGTTAGGTTTAGAAGTGTACTTACTGAGAAGTGTCTCACGGTTGTTTTCAACCAAACAATTTCAGAACCCCGACAGGACCCATGAATCCTCCGCCACCGCCACCAGTACGTTCTGGAGTTCCAGTGCATACAGAGTGTGAGACAGCTGAGTTTCAAATGGGAGACGGATAAGGAGGAGTCGGACTCGAAATGGATGCCAAGTAAAGGGGCGTAAAGGTTAATCCAGGAGTAAGAAATAGATGGTGAATAAGTACCATTTTTGGATCAAAAGCCGGGCTGTCAATCTTTTTGTTATATCGACGATGTGTAATGGGGTGTATGTGTATGTGATGGCGGTTTAGTGAGGTGGTTATAAATTATAAAATAGTAAGTTATGAGTTGTGAATATTTTACAAGTTGGAATGAAAGTAGTTGAATATTCTCTCTGATTTTTATCCCCAGTTTTTAATTGTCCGGGTTTAATTGTTGTTACCCGCTGTGGTAGTAAATCTCTGATGGCATTTTGAGGTCAGCGACATTCCTGGGACGTCGCTTGAATCGACCAAAGGCGGATGTCGCGTGCCTGTTCGCAGAAAATGATGCGTTCAGCACAAGATGAGCTACCACGTGTGTACGAAAGTGGGTCTTCTAACCAACATATACTTAAAAAGTTATACTTCATAAGAAGTCCCCAGGAAAGGAAAGATAGAAACACAAAGGTGTCGCCCATAAACATGTAAAACATTGTAAAACTCAATAACCTGTGTTCTTCAAAAATTACTTTCACCTTGTTTCGAAATCAAGAAAGGAAGATTAAAATGTCCAACCACGCCACAATGAACTGTCTTTGCATCAACGATCTATATCACGAAACATCTTAGTACATTACCATTCTGGCCAAGACCATTCACTCTTCTGATCGATTTCGACCCCGCAAATCCTTGCTGATTCGTTACTTGCTTTCTAGAAAAGAATCCATATAGTGCTAGAAAAGAAGATAATATTAATCTATTTCTCCATCCAATTAAAGTTATTAATAATTCTCATTAAGTCACTTCGACATTGCACAGAGAATGAAATATAACTGCGCACGTTCGTAGCTCATGCATGATAATGGACAAAATAAAGCAAAAGTATATTAAATTTGCTTTATTTAATAATGTAGTTTCTTATTATTTTACTTGATTGTCAATATATCAATTCAAAATCTATAATCAATGACGGTAGTGTTTAGTTGACTTGTGGTTTGTTAGCGATTCACGTTGATCCAGGTTACTGTTTATTTGACTTGTGGTTAATTTCCTTTTCTAGATTCTAATCGATTTCAATTTAATGACGGTAGTGTTTAATTTCTATAATTAACATTTTATGTTACGCGTTTTGAACATTTTATTGTTCATTTATCTTACGTGTTCATCTTCTATGGATTGCCGTTCTTGGGGAGGGAATTTCTATTGTTGCTCTAATTTCTATAAGAAAATGTTTTACTTCTTGTCGTTTGGTAAACTAAGAAGAAAAGTTTGTGCTTTGGAGGAATAAAAAAAATTGAAATAAAAATAGGTTGACTGGTTCCCTAGTAGACTACAGAATCGGATTGAACGAACAAATTCAATTCCAGATTCGGTTTTAGGATCTACAAGTAGGTTCCGAAAACTAGAAACCGATCAAGATAGGGTAGGTTCCGAACCAACTTGAATATTGATTACCTAGACCTACCCCACCTGCTATAGCCACCACAAAGTTTGCAGTGGAAGGATTCAAACCCATTCTCTTGGTTTTCTCCACAACCCCCTCAAATTGTTTGCGTGATATTAACTAGCTGCTATGATGATAATGCACTAACATCGAAATGCTTCATTTGGACACTATGTTTCTCTCGATATCTCGATAAAAAGTAAAGATTGCAATCTTGAAATCGTCGAAATTCTCATATCACGTCTAGTAGCTGCAATTGCAATCGTATTACCACGAAAAATTAGTAATTACATGCTTCTCTGTTGTTCGGTGAAAATAATTGCGATGGCTTGGGCAATCGGATCGGCCTCAAAATGATCATTGAAATGTTGTTGTCAACTTATAGAGCACATAAATCCCAATGCTTGTTGCTGACTTGTTTCATAGTTCGACTTTTGCGTATCTGTGAAAACTGCGTCCGTAGCAATCCGGCGGGATCTCTTATGATTCATTTACTCCATTCGAAGTAAGAAAGAAACCAAGAGTTGTCTATAGTGGCCTTTCATTGACGGTAGAAAATTGAAATGCCTGGCTGCAGGCCAATCTAAACCTGTTCGCAAGTCAGCTGAATTTGTTTTCCTCGAGAATGACCCATCACATGATATTTCTCAAATGATCCCTGAATTTTAGCTCAATGTGCAATGTGGCCCTTGAACTGTACCCTAATGTGCAATGCGATCTCTAAATTTTTTATACATGTTCAATTTAGTCCCTTAACTATAAGAAAATGTTCAATATTTTCCTTCAACTAGTTCAAGTTTAGGGACAATATTGAACATTTTCATCTAGTCCAGAGATTAGATTGGAAATATATCAAGAGTTCAAAAATCACATTGAACAATTTAAAAATTCCCGGGATAACATTGCACATTGGGCTATAATTAAAAGTTCAAGGATCACATTGTGCATTGGATCAAAGTTCAGGGACCATCTGTGTCATTTTTCCAACTTAAGAAACCATTTTATTCCAGTACCGCTCAATCTTAGTTTCAGAACAAGGTACCGTTTTTATATTATAGCGACTAGCCCAGAAAAGAATTAATTGCACTTATTCCTCAGCTAAGTCATGACTTATAATGTCATGCCCTGTACTCTATCGAGCTCGCGACATCCTCTTCTGGTCGATTTATTTGCGTGACATCCCAGGAATGTCGTCGACCTCAAATAAATATCAGAGATTTCATTTCACAAACGGAAACCATGAAATGCCCAAACAAATAAAACTGGGGAGAATTAGGAGAATGTACATATCTTTTTCATTTCCTTCTTATACCATAATATTTACATTTATAAACTGTCCCATAAATATACATGCACACTACCTTTCTCAAAAACCGATACTCCAAGGATGACGACCTGCGTTACTACTACTCCAAAAATGGTGCTTGCCAAAAACCCATTCTGAGTCTGATTCTTTATCCTCTGAGTCTGAGTTTCCCTTATACCGTCCCATCCACTGAGGACTCTAAAACGTTCTGGTGGCGATGGCGAAAGTTTCATGGATGCTATTGGGGTTCTGAAAGTTTTTTATTGGTTGAAACAACCGTGAGAGCACTTCTCAGTAAGTTCACTCCTAAACCCAACCTAAGCTATCACGTACCTCCAAACAATCACATAGACACACGTGCATTTGTACACATCAAACCATTACATTGCAGGCACATCAAATAATATAGTCAAATTCAAACATTCGCACATCCGTACTCAATCACAATCACATCGTATGCAAACACGTGCATGTATCGTTCTCATCCCACTATTCCTTCCATTCTCATTTTCACTTTCGCATTCACTCGCCAGTGACCCGCGTTGAAGTACATGCCTTAGGCACACTACGATCATTCATTTTCCACTTTCACTTGTCAGTGATCTGCGTTGAAGTACACGCCTTAGGCACACTGCGACCACTTTTCACAACACTTTAGGCTCGCGTACCCGTACACGCCTCAGGCCATGTTTCTTGCCCGCGTAAACACACACACCTGAGGCTCAACATCTACCACCTACTGCGCAACCCGCGTTGAAGTACACGCCTCAGGCTGGCAGTCTTCCGGTAATACCGGACATTTCTCAACCCTCACCAGTGACCCGCGTAAACGTATGCGCCTCAAGTTCACTGCGATCACATCTCACAACATTTCAGGCCCGCGTAAACGTCCACGCCTCAGGCCATGTTTCTCACCCGCGTAAACGTACATGCCTCAGGACGGCACAATTTTCACGATCACACATATGCCATGTCGCACAAAATTTTCACGACATACCACATTTCTTTCTCACTCACGCACACACACAACAATCACTTGTCACACACAATTGGCCCATTACACGTGACCCGTGCACACAATAATTCACACGTAATTCATGCTCATCGAACAATTGACATAGCCAATTTTATCAATTAACTCAATCTGGCACAACGTGCACCCAACAAGCATTTTCAATCAGCCAAATTGCACAAATGCACGCTCAAATCCACCACCACAACTAAATTATTTTCCAAACGCACATTAAACACAGAAATCGCTATTTTTCTCCCACCAAACAACGCCAAATAGATTCCGGTCCTTCACGGGACTTTCTCACCAAAAATTCTTGGTTCTAAAAATTTAACTTACGTCCTGATCGACCCATCATGGTCCCAAGAACAGTAAATCACAGCCATTGTTATTTTCTAATTTTCAATAATTAATGCCCGAATTAAATTCTAAGGCCCGCCATAAAATTTCCACTACCAATTCATATAATTTCGCACCTAACTTTATACAGATTTCGCCCAAAATCGTCCGTTGATACCTGAAGTCCTAATTTGGGTTTAGAGCGCGACTTACCCGCGTTCTAGTGGCGTCGGATTAATTCCGATCCTTCATAGGACTTTCTCGCCATTAAATACCGGTTCTAAAAATCCAACTTGTGTCCCGAGCTGAGCATCACAGCCTCGTGAACAGTGAATCACAGCTCGTGAACAGTGATTCTTAGCTTAAAATTCCCTCAAATCGTCCTCCAAAAATTCTAAATTAATTCTTTAAGGCCCGCCATACATTCCCGGTCTAAAGCCCCAACATTTCGCACCAGCACAAGTCCAATTTTACCCAAAATCAAATTGTTCGACGATACCCAAAATCCTAAATCGGGATTAGAGTATGACTTACCGCGTTCTAGGCTAGAACGGCTAGAACGGAAAGCGGCGGCATTCTACAGCGAAGGCGAACAACTCACGGTGGCTCTCGGCTTGCGTGGCGGCGGTCCGGCGGCGGCGTGGTCTTGCATGGCCGGAAATGGGTCACGGGGAGAGAGAGAAAGAGAGGGGAAAGAGAGAGAGACGGTGAGGTTGGAGGGCGGCACGACGACGGTAAGGTGGCGGTTCGGCGGTGTGGCAAGCGGTGGCGAGCGGCGGTGGAGAGAAACGACCAAGGAAAGCCCATGGTGGAAAGAAGAGAAAAAAAAAAACCAAATGGGGGAGGGGGCTGATCGTGAGAAAAGGAGAGAAGGGAGAGGAAGACAAGTTTGGACTCAAATAGTGTCAAATTTGACCAAGGTGAAAATGACCATAATACCCTTTCCTCTTATTTTTAATCCAACGGTCCCGATTCGATCTGATCTTGATCCGACGGCCGAGAACGATTCTTGCACAAAAATATCCAAAGGTATACTTGTAATTTCCAAAATATCCAAGGGTAAAATTGTCCAATCAAAATTTTAGAGCAAAATTACCAAAATACCCTTTACCCTTAAAACATACCCTTTAATAAATCCTAGGGGTATTTTGGTCATTTTCTCCGTTTCTTGTTTAAATCGAATTTTTCCGAAGGAATTAAGTGCACCAAAAATTCACACGTGTCACGTGCAACATCGTTCTAACGTTCCATCATGACTTCCTAATTTTCTGGTGTCCAATTTGGGTAAAAATTCCATAATTAAATTCTATTAAACGCAACTTGAGCGTTTCTCGAGCTAACGGGCGGCTTACTGGGGAAATTCGTGAAATCGACTCATGACTGATACTAAATCGAGTCACATGCAAGTCCGTTTGGTGCGTGACAACCTCGGTTGTTATTAAAATTGTGAAGATCAATCACTTGATCCGAGGGGTACGATCGTACGTTATAATTTCAGAATCATTCATCAAGTCGTTTTGTGGTCCAATGGAATCACCCGCGATCCACTACTAGGACAGTGGCGAATTGATCCCTAACTATCCTTGGATCGGGCCAACAGTGGCTCAAAATATCACTTCCGCGATTTAATGGTCGAAATTCATTCACGATCGAATTTCCTTTAGTCGCGCGAATTTAATTCCCCTATTAGCCTTTTCCTAATGGTTAGCATTCCCAGGAATGATCAGTTTCGAGCGAGAATTTACTGTGAGCACATCTCATAAAACTCAGTTATTTCATAATTTCCAATTGATGGAAACTTCGAAATGTCACAATCTTCCCCTTTTATAAAATTTCGTCCTCGAAATTTACAATCTTACCACTACTAAAAATTTACAATTCCTACTACTACTCAAACAACTGGAGGTACTGACGTTGCATCATTTCTTCGCTTTCCCACGTTGCGCCTTCAGTCCCGTGGTGCTCCTAGATAACTTTTACCATCGGGATCGTCTTATTTCTTAGAACCCGTTCTGTTCGATCTTCAATTCTCACCGGTTTCTCGACATATGATACTTTATCATCCACTTCTATCTCTTCGTAATTTAATACATGTGTCCGGTCCGGTTCATATTTTCTCAACATTGATACGTGAAACACATTATGTACCTGCAACATATTTGGCGGTAACGCGAGGCGATACGCCAAATCTTCAATCCTTTCTAACACTTCGAAGGGTCCCACATACCTCGAACTCAATTTTCCCTTCTTATCAAATCGAGATAATTCTCGCATGGGCGACACTTTTAGGAATACGTGATCCCCTACTTGGAATTCTAGAGGTCTTCGTCTTCTGTCTGCATAACTCTTTTGACGGCTTTGCGCTGTCTTCAGCCTTTCACGAATGATCTTAACTGACTCAATCGATTGCTCAACCAACTCCGAACCTATTATAGCTCATTCTCCCACTTCATCCCAACACACGGGCGTTCTACAAGCACGGCCATATAGCGCTTCAAAGGGCGTCATTCCAATACTTTGCTGGAAACTGTTATTGTAAGCAAACTCCACTAAGGGCAGTTGCTCTTCCCATTTATCCTGAAAATCCAGCACACACGCCCTGAGCATATCCTCTAGGGTCTGAATCGTCCTTTCAGACTGGCCATCTGTCTGAGGATGGTAAGCTGTACTGAACTGTAACTTGGATCCTAACACCGTCTGCAGACTTTTTCAAAAATTAGCAATAAATCTAGGATCACGATCCGATGTTATAGACACTGGTATCCCATGCAGGCGAACTATCTGCTGCACGTATAACTCTAGATACCGTTCTAGCGTGAAATCCTTTCGCACTGCCAAAAAGTATGCTGACTTGGTCAATCTGTCAATAATCACCCAAATACTATTATGGCCTCGTTGACTTCTCGACAATCCTGACACAAAATCCATAGTTATATGCTCCTATTTCCACTCTGGGAATTTCAACGGTCCCAACAAACCTCCAGGTTTATAATGTTGCGCCTTCACCTGCTGACACATCAGACATTTAGCCACGTGCTTAGCAATATCCAACTTCATACTATTTCACCAATTATGCTGCCTCAAATTCCTGTACATAATACTGCCGGGGTGGATACTGTACTGGCTACGATGCACTTCAGATAGAATTTCTTCCTTAACTCCCGCATCGTCTGGCACACATAACCTCCCACGAAATTTTTATACACCGTCCTCAGATTCCTGAAAATCTGGCTTCCTCTTAATAACGTCCATCTCAATAACCTTCTGTATCTCTGGGTCCGTAGATTGCAAAGCTTTAACTCTAGCCTGAATTTCCGGCTCAATCCTTAATGTAGCTAACAGGCTCGAGACTCGACTTACTTCCAACTTGAACTCTGAATCTCACACTTTCTCCAACAGAGTCCACTCCTTGACCAATAAATGCGCGATGCTTGATTTCCGACTCAACGCATCCGCGACACGGTTTGCCTTTCCAGGGTGATATAGAATATCACAATCATAATCTTTTAACAATTCCATCAAATATCGCTGCCTCATATTCAACTCTTTCTGAGAAAATAAATACTTGAGGCTTTGATTGTCAGTATAAACCCGAAATCTTTCTCCGCATAAATAATGTCGCCAAATCTTCAGGGCGAACATATCACTGCTAACTCCAAGTCATGCGTCGGATAATTTAATTCATGTGGCCTCAATTGCCTGGATGCATAGGCTACCACTCACCCATGTAGCATCAATACACACCCTAATCCTTTCAACAACGCGTCACTATATATCTCATATTCTTCCGGTCCTGATGGAATCGTCAACACTGGTGCCGTTGTCAACTTACGCTTCAACTCCTAAAAACTCCCTTCACACTGGTCTGTCCATTCAAATCTCGTCTCCTTTTTCAATAAATTTGTCAACAGCATTGCTATCGACGAAAATCCTTCCACAAAACGATGATAATATCCGGCCAAACCTAGAAAACTCCGAACTACGGTCACTGTTGTCGGTCTAGGCCATTTCATAACAGCTTCAATCTTCGATGGATACACAAAAATTCCTTCTTCGAAAATTACACGACCGAGAAATGTCACTCGACTTAGCCGAAATTTTCACTTGCTAAACTTAGCGTATCGTGCATTTTCCCTCAAAGTTCGCAACACTTGATGCAAATGAAATTCATGCTCCTCTAGGCTTTTCGAGTACACCAGTATATCGTCAATAAAAATAATCACAAACTGATCTAAAAATTCTTTAAACACTCGATTCATTAGATCCATAAAGGCAGTAGGGGCATTCGTCAATTCAAACGGCATCACCGTAAATTCATAATGTCCGTATCTCATTCTAAATGCCGTCTTCAGTATATCCTCTTTTCCAATCCTCAATTAATGATATCCCATTCTCAAATCAATTTTAGAGAACATCGAAGCCCCTTATAACTGATCAAACAAATCGTCAATCCTCGGCAAAGGATACTTATTTTTAACGGTCATTTGATTCAGCTGCCTGTAGTTTATACATAACCTCAATGATCCATCTTTCTTCCTTACAAATAAAACTGGCGCTCCCTACGGAGACGCACTGGGACGAATAAATCCCTTATCTAACAACTCTTGCATCTAACCTTTAAATTCCAATTATTTATCTAACAACTCGACATAAATTCTTACAAACTCTACTTCTATAATCCGGTAATTCTTGAGGAAACACATCGGGATATTGACATCCCTCATTCAACAATTTTGTCATTTCCACCGAGGATATCAACGAAATTGAGAGTCCTCCTTGACTTCCCACAAATTTAAATTCCAAATGTCCAACAGGATTAAATTGGATCACTATACTATTGCAATTCATTACAGCCCTCTACTTAGACAACCAATCCATCCCTACTATCACATCAAAGTCATACATATCTAGAACTACTAAATCAATCAATTCCTCCCTATTCCTAATCACAATCTTTGCAGTTTGGACATCCCAACGAAATCAACATCTTATCATTCAAAGGAAATTCAACATAGCACAACATCGAGCAATTGCAGTTCTATTCCACTAACTCCACAAACTGTTTCGATATAAAGGAATGTGACGCTCCAGGATCAAATAAAGCATACGCAGCATGGTTGTACAGAGAAATCGTACCTGTAACAACCCCTGGTGCATTTTCAGCCTCTCATCTGGCCATCACATACACTCGTCCTTGCGCTTGAGGCCTATTCTGATTCAGATTCGCTATCTAGGCCGCTCCAGTCTGATTCTCAATCCGAGGTGGTGGCAAAGCGGGCGGCCTATTCTGCCTGGGATTGGGGCAATTCCTTATGTGATGCCCAAATTTTCCGCATCCAAAGCACGCTCTACCCCTGGTCGGACAAGGCCCGTTTCCATGACGACCTCCACAAATTCTACATGGATCATTCCCAATCTAGATAGGCTTTCTAATATTCCTTTTTGCTGGTGGAGTGAAATGCCTATTATCCACCATCGGCCTCTTCCCAGGATTACGATTATTCCAACCTGGGACAAATCTCGATCCGGATGTGGCGACTCTATCCATTTGATCCCGTTCTAAAATTTGGGCCCTATCAAATATCTGCTCATACGTTCCCAGATTTACCAATAACAATTGACTGCGGATATCAGCCTTCAATCCATCCAAAAATCTTCGCATCTTATCCTCAGGATGTTCCACCATTCTCGGCGCGAACTTAGACAATCTCGCGAATTCCGCCTTATACTGATCTGCCATTATCTGACCTTGGCGGAGTCTCATAAATTCCGCAAGTTTTCTTTCCTTAGCACTGGTTGAAAAGTATTTCTCATAAAAATTCTCAGTAAAAATAGCCCAAGTTTTGGCAGTACCTTCAGGAAAAATTCTATCCTTGGTGGCTTTTCACCAATCATTCGCATTATCCTGTAGTTGATAGACTGCTAAAGTCACCTTCTCATGATCATTACACTCCAGCACCTCAAAAGCCTTCTCCAGTTCCTCTACCCACCGAGGTGCAGCCTCCGGGTCACTTTTCCCAGAAAACTTGGGTGGTTTCAGCTTAATAAACTGCTCTATCAATTGGTGCATAGGTCTATTCACAACCACTTGCCCCTGACCTTGGTTCTCATTAGCAATAGCAACAGCCTTGACGGCTTGGGCAACCGGAGCAGCTCGCTCCTGAGTTTACCGTTCTATTATGTCTCCAATCCGTTCCAACGTCCTCATCACAGCTTCCATTTTAGGGTCCACCATAGGCCAAACTTCCACTCCGGGATTTGCTGCTACTCCAGCATCCACTTCTAAATTTCCCATCGTTCCAACAGCCATTTCAAGATCCTCGACGGCTCTAGCTCGAGCACGTCCTATACCTTGGGATCCTCTACCAATGCCCCTTCTTAGGACTCTTCCTATTCCTCTTCCTTCACTGCTCATCGCCACGATTCTACCGTTTTACTACCTGTTGTAATTCCACTTAGGAATTAACAATCTAAACCAACTAGCTCAATCTAATTCTAAGCAGCGAATTAACACAAAAACTCACTCAACAAACACTTCCCCACTATCAATCACAAAATCACAATCGTAAAAGCCTGAACACTTACCTCAAGTCCAGACATACCTGCAATTCAATTACCACACAACAATCAATTTACTCAAACAATAACAACAAATAATCTGAAGGCATGTGTAGCTTATTCCGCCCTATAACTCGCTAGGGTCTTCCTAATTACTACCCCAAAATCTCTGCTCCTTATTACTCCAAGCTTTGACCAGTTTAGATCGAGCGGTCCTCGCTCTGATACCAATTCAACGTGGATGTCACACCGCGTACCCTATCGAGCTCGCGACATCCTCCTCTGGTCGATTTATTTGCGCGACGTCCCAGGAATGTCACTGACGTCAAATAAACATTAGCGATTTCATTTCGCAAACGAAAACCATGAAATACCCGAACAAATAAAACTAGGGAGAATTGGGAGAATGTACATATCTTTTTCATTTCTTTCTTATACCATAATATTTACATTTATAAGTTGTCCCAGACATGTACATGCACACCGCCTTTCTCAAAAATCGATACTCCAAGGATGAAGACCTGGGTTACTACTACTTCAAAAATGGTGCTCGTCAAAAACCCATTCTGAGTTTGATTCCTTGTCCTCTGAGTCTGAGTCCCCTTATACCGTCCCATTCACTGAGGGCTCCAAAACGTTCTGGTGGCGATGGCGGAAGATTTATGGATCCTGTTGAGGTTCTGAATTTTTTTTTTTTGTTAAAACAACCGTAAGAACACTTTTCAGTATGTTCACCCCTAAACCCAACCTAGACTATCACGTACCTCCAGACAATCACATAGACACACGTACATTCATACACATCAAACCATTACATTGCAGGTACATCAAATAATATAGTCAAACTCAAACATGCGCACACCCATACTCAATCACAATCACATCGTATGCAAACACGTGCATGTATCGTTCTCATCCTACTATTCCTTCCATTCTCATTTTCACTTTCGCATCCACTCGCCAGTGACCCGCGTTGAAGTACACACCTCAGGTACACTACGATCATTTATTTTTCACTTTCACTCGCCAGTGACCCGTGTTGAAGTACACGCCTCAGGCACACTACAACCACTTTTCACAACACTTCAGGTCCGCGTTGTCACATCCTCAATTTCAGTCCCTAGGAAATGTCTATGGTTTAAGCTTGATGGTTTTCCAATCGGAACAAAAATTTCTACTCTTGTTTTTGGAAAACCGTATTTCGGATCCTTGGTACCCCTTCGTTTTTGTTATTTTTGGGAAAATTTTTGTGATATGAAATTCCAAACGCTTTCTTTTGGAAAGTTGTTCCAAATATCTTGAAGTTTTACATGATTTAATTTCAGAATTTTTGGAGTTGATATGAGTGGTACGATGGTCTGATTTTCAAACTGTGAGAAACTGCCTAGAATAGGTATTTTAATGACGTTTACACCGTCTTTATTTTCTACGAGCTTTTCTGGGTCGATTTTGGAAATGTTTCCTTCACAAAAGTTGTTGAGAACGTCCTTTTCTATAACGTGTACAAATTTGGGAATTTTCTGAGATGATTTGGATTCTGAAAAGAGCTTAATTTGAAAAGTAAATATTTTGTTCCAGCAAACTATTTTTAGTCTGTTCTTGAGTGACTGAAAATGGTGTTATAGAAAGATTCCGAATTTGTGTTCTACACGAGAAATGTTTGTTAAGGTCTTGTTTATGACATCCGAATTTGAGAATTTTCGGAGTTTATTTACTATATTTTCCAGTCTGATTTCGTAAACAGTGTAAAGTTGTCCGGTTTTGTCAGATTTCAAATATTTATCAATTATTATATGAAAAACGTTGGAATTTCGACTTGTTGTCTTTTGGTGATATTTAAGGACATTCCCGTGCCAAATCTCGGATTGAATGAGATTTTTAGACGTATTTTGTTATGGAAAACCCTCGAGAAAAGTTTGAGATTTATTATGATGTAGGGTTCATTTTGCATGTTACGTGCGTAGTTTCGCGAGATCCGTTTGGTCCGAACTAATTTTGATCAAATTCAGCCAATTTGAGAGTGTCCTAGAAGGTTTGACCTAGTCAAACCTTATCTTCATCATCATTTTCTTCATTAATAGCATAGGTCTTCTTTTTCCACAAGTCATAATGGCCATTTATGGAACCATTATGACTTGCCTCTTTAATTATTGACCCAAGGAAAGGGAGAAGGACACACGGCCAGCCAAGGGGAGAGGGGAGAGGCCACGACAAGCTAGGAGAGGAGAGAGAAAAGAGAGTCATTATGGCCATTTCATCATTATTTGGACTTTTGGACTTAATCATTAATGAAGGGGATGAGGTATGCGCTTACCTCATCGTTTTGATGACACATGCGCATACCTCATGGCCCCCGATGACATATGCGCACGCATCATCGAAGCTCACTTTACTCCTCTATAAATAGAACCCCTTTTAAGAAGTTTTGGGCACACTTACAAGAAATAACCAAGAGAGAGAGAGAGAGAGAGAGTGCAGAGTTTTAGAGAGGGAAAAAGAAAAATCAAGAGAGAAAGAAAAAGAAAACCCGAGAGAGAGAGAGAAAAGTCATTCTCGAGAGTTACTCAAAACCGAGACCACCGCCTTCCCGCTATTCTCCACTCTTTAATTCTTGTTTTATCAAAAGAGTAAGTGGGATTTTACTACCGGGAAATGACGTTGAAATACGTCGTATCATGAGCTTTCCCCCGTTCTCGGCTTTTGATGTTCCGATGTTGTGTTCCCAATAACGAGTTTGCTTTGTTTCCGGGTTTTCCTTGCAGGTATTCAATTCAATTATAGAACCGAGGCGCAAATCGTGAGGTAAACTGTGACTTAGCCATGCTTGGGAACCTTGTTTTATGCGTTCTATGCCCGTCGTTGTTTGATCGGCCACGGAGGCCGGAACGGTAAAAATGTCTCGTGTAACAATGATTGGTATGTCCTCGCCTGTTAGTAAAGTTTTATTTACTGAGTCTCCTCGACTCATCCCCCGTTGTTTCCTCTTTTTTAGGTATGTAACAATGGCATCTCCCCTAGCCCGCATTGGCAATCCCGTGAAACTAAGACGATGCTGATGATAAGGACCTAACGGACTTGGTGCCTCAGGGCGGGCCGGCTTCGGGATAGAGCCACGGGTGGGATGTGAGATGGCCAAGCGGACGGGACCGGGGTAGAGGTAAAGAAGCGAGGAGCGAGAAGTTATAGTAGGGATAGGAAAGCCCAAGCCATGTCGGCCTGTAATTAGAAAAGCCTTCGGAATAGACTTGTAGAATATGTGTGATGTCTGTTATGACCCAAGAGAAGAGCTTGTTTAAATATGTTTGCATGTTTCATAAACATAAAGTTGCTCATAATGCTTGTCTTATTTCCGTTGGTTGTTCTTTTGTTGTGATTGTCCCCCGAGTATGCTTCCGCTTGTGTAATGAAAAAGAATAATGAACGGGACGTCACGTTAATGGCCCCGAGGTCGGGGCGTTACACGCGTACCCGTACACGCCTCAGGTCATGTTTTTTGCCCGCGTAAACGTACATGCCTCAGGCTCAACATCTACCATCTACTGCGCAACCCGCATTGAAGTAAACGCCTCAGGCTGGCAGTTTTTCGGTAATACCGGGCATTTCTCAACTCTCGCCAGTGACCCGCATAAACATACACGCCTCAGATCCACTGCAATCACATCTCACAACACTTTAGGCCCGCGTAAACGTATATGCCACAAGACGGCACAATTTTCACGATCGCACATATGCCATGTCACACAAAATTTTCACGAACATGAATCATACCACATTTCTTTCTCACTCACGCACATGCCTAACAATCACTTGTCACACATAATTGGCCCATCACACGCGGCCTGTGCACGCAATAATTCACACGTAATTCATGCTCATCGAACAATGACATAGCCAATTTTATCAATTAACTCAATCTGGCACAACGTGCACCCAACAAGTATTTTCAATCAGCCAAATTGCACAAATGCACGTTCAAATCCACCACCACAACTAAATTATTTTTCAAACGCACATTAAACACAGAAATCGCTATTTTTCTCCCACCAAACGACACCAAATAGATTCCGGTCCTTCAGGGGACTTTCTCACCATAAATTCTCGGTTCTAAAAATTCAACTTGCGTCCCGATCGGTCCATCACGGTCCCGAGAATAGTAACTCACAGCCACTGTTATTTTCTAATTTTCAATAATTAATGCCTGAATTAAATCCTAAGGCCCGCCATAAAATTTCCACTATCAATTCATACAATTCCGCACCTAACTTTATACAAATTTTGCCCAAAATCGTCCGTCAATACCCTAAGTCCTAATTTGGGTTTAGAGCACGACTTACCCACGTTCTAGTGGCGTCGGATTAATTCTGATCCTTCATGGGACTTCCTCGCCATTAAATACCGGTTCTAAAAATCCAACTTGCATCCCGAACCAAGCATCATAGCCTTGTGAACAGTGAGTTACAGCTCGTGAATAGTGATTCTTAGCTTAAAATTTCCTCAAATCGTCCTCCAAAAATTCCAAATTAATTCCTTAAGGCCCGCCATACATTCCTGGTCTAAAGCACCAACATTTCGCACCCGCACAAGTCCAATTTCACCCAAAATCAAATTGTTCGACGATACCCAAAATCCTAAATCGGAATTAGAGTATAACTTACCGCGTTCTATGCTAAAACGGCTAGAACGGAAAGCAGCGGCGCTCTACGATGAAGGCGAACAACTCACGGTGGCTCCTGGCTTGCACGGCGGCGGTTCGGCGGCGGCGTGGTCTTGCACGGCCGGAAATGGGTCACGGGGAGAGAGAGAAAGAGAGGGGAAAGAGAGAGAGACGGTGAGGTTGGAGGGCGGCACGGCAACGGCAAGGTGGTGGTCCAACAGTGTGGCAAGCGGTGGTGAGCGGCGGTGGAGAGAAATGGCCAAGGAAAGCCCACGGTGGAAAGAAGAGAAAAAAAAAACCAACTGGTGGAGGGGGCTGATCGTGAGAGAAGGAGAGAAGGGGGAGAAAGACAAGTTTGGACTCAAATAGTGTCAAATTTGACCAAGGTGAAAATGACCATAATACCCTTTTCCTCTTATTTTTAATCGGACGGTTCCGATTCGATCTTATCTTGATCCGACGGCTGAAATCGATTCTTACCCAAAAATATCCAAGGGTATACTTGTAATTTCTAAAATATCCAAGGGTAAAATTGTCCAATCAAAATTTTGGAGCAAAATTACCAAAATGCCCTTTGCCCTTAAAACATACCCTTTAATAAATCCTAGGGGTATTTTGATCATTTTCTCCGTTTCTTATCCAAATCGAATTTTTCCAAAAGAATTAAGTGCATCAAAAATTCACACGTGTCACGTGCAACGTCGTTCTAACGTTCCGTCATGACTGCCTAATTTTCCAGTGTCCAATTTGGGCAAAAATTCCATAATTAAATTCTATTAAACGCAACTCGAGCGTTTCTCGAGCTAACGGGCGGCTTACTGGGAAAATTTGTGAAATCAACTCATGACAGATACTAAATCGAGTCACGTGCAAGTCCGTTCGGTGCGTGACGACCTCGGTTGTCATTAAAATCGCGAAGATCAATCACTTGATCCAAGGGGTACTATCGTTCGGTATAATTTCAAAATCATTCATCAAGTTGTTTCGTGGTCCAACAGAATCACCCGCGATCCACTACTAGGACGGTGACGAACTGACTCCTAACTATTATTGGATCGGGCCAACAGTAGCTCAAAATATCATTTTCGCGATTTAATGGTTGAAATACATTCACGATTGAATTTCCTTTAGTCGCACGAATTTAATTCCCCTATTAGCCTTTCCCTAATGGTTAGCATTCCGAGGAATGATCAGTTCCGGGTGAGAATTTACTGCAAGCACATCTCATAAAGCTCAGTTATTTCATAATTTTCAATTGGCGGAAACTTCAGAATGTCACATATAAGCTCTGGAAGCCATAGGAATATCATTAATTGCTCATAAACAAAGTCGAACTATGACTTTCTTTTTATTGTTAGGCTGCTGAGAAGTGGCAACTTGGGAGTAAGAATAGTCTCTTATTATCTACAATATGCGAACCGTGCTCGGGAAAAAAAGGCCCCAACGACATTTAATGGTTAAACCGTGGCAACGAGCCTATCATTTATACAGGAGTGCTTATTTTATCCATTTTTGTGTAGCGACGGAGTGCATTGCAACTGAGTAAATGTTAAGAACTTTGGTATTGGGTAACAGAGATTAGGGGACATCTATAACGAGAATATTATCCGGATGAAGATGGATAATGATATTGCTCTCCTTCTACAATCAAGATAGCCAATTCCATCTTTTCCAGATATCCGATTATCGCAAAAGAAATGGTCTTTACTTGATCATGCTGCTTTGATGATGCTAGAGAGTTCAACTTTTGTCCACAAGAAAAGTGAAGAAGAAACGGTACGAGGATGTAAGAGTTATCGAAGGCAACTTCCATTTCAGATGACGTGCCACCTTCAAGCTGGAGGAGAGGAAATCAAGCAAATCAACCAAGTTCAGGGACCACACATTGTACATTGGGTTATAGTTAAAAGTTCAAGGACCACATTGCACATTGGGTCAAAGTTCAGGGACCATCTGTGTCATTTTTCGAACTTAAGAAACCATTATATTCCATTACCACTCGATCTTAGTTTCAGAACAAGGTACCATTTTTATATTATAGCGACCGCCCATAAAAGAATTAATTGCTCATAAACGAAGTCAAACTATGACTTTCTTTTCATTATTAGGCTGCAGAGAAATGGCAGCTTAGGAGTAAGAATAGTCTCTTATTACCTACAATCTGCGAACCATGCTCGGGAAATTAGAAGAAAAGGCCCCAACCACATCAAATGGTTAAACCGTGGTAATGAGCCCATCATTTATGCAAGAATGCTTATTTTATCCATTTTTGTGCAATGACGGAGTGCATTGCAACCGAGTAAACGTCAAGAACTTTGGTATTGGATAATAGAGATGGGGGGCCATCTATAACAAGAATATTTTCAGGACGAAGATGGATAATGATGTTGCTCTCCTTCTACAATCAAGATAGCCAATTCCATCTTTTCGAGATATCCGATTGTCACGAAAGAAATGGACTTTACTTGATCATGCTACTTTGATGATGCTAGAGAGTTCACCTTCTGTCCACAAGAAAAGTGAAGAAGAAACAGTACGAGGATGTAAAAGTTATCGAAGGCAACTTCCATTTCAGACGACGTGCCTTCTTCAAGCTGGAGGAGAGGAAATCAAACAAATCTACCAAGTCCTCGTAGTTGTTATGGAGCTGTTCATCCATAGACTTGAGATGGGGGAAATAGATTCAACTTCTGAAGACTTGGTAATATGCAAGGTAACTTCCTCAATAGACTATATGTCTCAAGATAATTGCACCTTTAATGAAAGTGGAACTTTCCTTCTTCTCATTAGGCTGCTTAGAAGTGGCAGCTTGGGAGAAGAACAGGATCTAATTTCCCGCCTCCCATGAGCCATGCTCGGGAAAAAGAAAAACCTACTAAAGTGTCATACGACAAATAAGGAAAATTGTATTAAATGATCCCAACATCAACAATGAGCTTATCATATCTAAAATAGTCAGCTCATCAACTTTTGTGCCACGAAAGAGCGCATTTTTGGCAAATGTTGAAAATTTTGGTACTCGGTACCAAACGCGATTGGCCTTTACTACTATGTCTAGAGAAATACATCAGCAACATAAATATTTTCAAGATGAAGATGCCTATGGAAAGTGTTCTTTTGCAATCTAGATATGTTTGGTCCTTTTCAGATATTAAACCTTGCACAAGATATGCTCTTTCCTTGGTAATCCTCTTTGAGTAGTGTTAACACCTGATTTTTAGTCGACGCGTCATAAAGGTAAAAAATCTTGAGATTAAGATTTCTGATTGTGATAGAACCCAATCCTCAATCAAAAAGAGTCATTTAGTATTTAAATTAGCATTAGTAATTCATTTTCTAGCTTTTTGCATTTCAATTTCAAAAAGTGAAAGCGTTAACTTTTGAGTTGACTTTTGGTTAAACTTTGACCGAAAAGTCAACCCAAAGTCAAATTTTAGTTTTTTTCATGAAAAACCCCAAAATAGTGTCAATTTCACCTTTGCACTATCAATTTTCAAAAAATTCAAAGTTCGACCCATTAATTGACATTTTAGTATACAAGTACTAAAACGTTGACTAAGGTCAATACTTTTGTCCAAAAAAATTCAAAAATTTAAAACCCCTAAATCAACTCATTTTTAGCTTAATTTCACTTTGGCATCATCAATATTACAAAAATCGATTTAGAATCAACTTTTCCCCAATTTGAGAAATTCGGTTCAAATTGGCCAAAAATGAAATTACTTCATTTCTAGTCAATTTTTAGGATAGTTTCCTTCACAATATTTGATCTAGGGGTTGTATTACATTCAATTTTCAAGTCAATTTTAAAATTACAAGCCAAGGATGAAAGCCCCTAATTCGAGCCCTAATTAGGAATTTCGATCGATTGTTCATGATTTGCATAATTGAAACATGGATCAGCCTAATTTTTTATATGAAACTCAAATCTGAAATCAATTTTGGAAGATTCACGTGCATTTGAGCCAATTTGACTAATTTAACAATCCAATAATTGAGAAATCTAAGAGTAATTTAACTTGACCCATTCTAGACTAACAACAAATTTGATGAATTGAAGCTTAATTTGGCCAATTGGACATCAATTAAATTCATTAGTCTAGCTTGGCCATGCAAATTAACTCAAATTAAAGAGCAATTGGATCAAACAAGTTAAAATTGGTCAATTTGTGCTTGTATTTCAAATTGGTTCATTCCAATTTAATCAAATTCAATTCAGTTAGGTCAATCAATCATGATAAGGGTTAAATTGCATGAAATTGGAACAAAATTAAAGCAAGAACCGAACTGGTTCAACCCAATCTAACTTGAGTCAAACTGGTCCAATCGGCTCAACTCAATTTGACCGGAATTGAACCGGTCCGATCGGACCAGCTGTTTCTCGGTCAAAAATCCGGTGGTCCATTCTAACCAGCCAAGGTCGGCCATATCCCTTTGTGCCCAAAATGACAAATATGCCCTTGAATGAAATTACAAAAATACCTTTCAAGTGAAATTACTAAAATGCCCTTATTTAAAGGTTTAGCAAAATTGCTTAGGGGTTAAGTAAATGAATCATGGCCATTCATTTAGAATACATCATGTCCATCCATAATACCATGTCACTTATCCTTAGCCCCTAAGGAATATTCTTAATCATTAAGGGAACATTTAAAACCATTAGATTGATCCAAGGGCTAGAATTCAAAGTTGGAGAGGTATATAAAGATTTTCCCTCCAAAAGTTGAGGAGTGGGGCGGTTCTTTCAGATCTGGTTTTCTCTCTCTCTCTCTCTCTCTCTCTCTCTCTCTCTCTCTCTCTCTCTCTCTCTCTCTCTCGACCGGACTTCCCCTACCTAGTTCAACCGCTCACCGGCCAGTTTCCGGCGTGCTACCGCCTCATCGACATTCCTCACGGCATCCTCAAAGTCATCATAAGACCAACCACCACCGTTGGTTATGCATGATTAGGATTGTTCAAAGGTACGCATTAGCTTAAGCGAGGCTTAGGTAATTACTTATTAAGATTTATCTCATCCCCCGTTGTTAAACATTTTCAGGCTTGGAATGATGAGTAGTCGTCACGTGTGATTCGGAGTTCTGGGGTGATGTTGGGCATTGGATGTATCATGCTTTTGGATACCCTGTTGTAGAGGAGTTTAAGTCAACCTCCCTTTTGTATATGTGGCCTCGTTAGGAAGTGGCTTCGTGTGAGGCTTGTAATTGTGTAAACGTCCTTGAGTTATCTTTGTGAGCTTATAATGACTTGTTGGTTTTTATGGGAAGTGTTTTCCTTACTACCCCATTTATTTGAATGTTGTATGGAGTGCTCATATTCACTTCCGCGTGCGTTTAATCGCTAGTGTTTTGATTGGGTCGGCGACAAGTCTTGGGATGTTGCATACTTGATGACCTCATAGGGATGTTGTGTGCTCGATCGGGTTTGGAGCATGATAGACAAAGTGCAACCTCTAGCTACTGAAGTGAAAGTGGATCAAGAACAATTCATACCTGATTTTTAGCTCATTTTTTTTTCATATTTCCAAAAATCTCAATTAGGTCTAGGAATCTTGGTAATGCCTAGAAACCTATTTCTAAACCAAAAATAATTATTTTTTAGCATTTTCCTGCATTTTCCTTAATTATTTTAGCCAAAATAAGTGAGAAAATCAAGAAAAAATAGTAAATGGAATCAGAAAATTCCATAAAAATAGTCATTAGTCTTATTTTAAATCCAATTTCATGAATATATCGTCAATTTAAAAAAAATATCAATCGGGTATATATTTTTCCCAAAATTGGGCAAAATTAAACCTAAATTGAACCAAAAATGCAATTAAATTTTTTCTAGTCATTTTTGAGTAATAGTATCTTCACAAAAAATAATTTTGGGACCTTGAATTACATAATGGTCAGTCCAATTGCATAATTTGACATAAAAATAAAAAATTCCCAAAATTTAATTGAAAATTAAGAATTTTGAACCCAAATTGGGAATCGTGTCCAATATGAAATTGTCGAACCATGAGGCCATCATTTATAGAGTTAATCAAATGTGGGTTATTCAATTTTGGCATCAATTTTTCCTAATTAGGTCATTCGAACATCAAATTGAATAAAAGCCTATTAACCCAAATACAAAAATATGAAAATCTTGGACATAATTATAACAAAAATTGGGAAAAATTATATGTTTGGGTTCATAATATGACGGGGAGTTCAATTTTGGGATTAAATTTGAAAAAATCAGTTGAAATTGAACTCAATCTAAGTTTTTAATCAAAATTGGGCCTGCTGGGTCGATTGAGTCAACCCGACCCAACCCAACGACCTGTCTTCTTCACCCGACTAGCTAGAATGCAATAAAACCCAGTTCGTGCTGGAGACTTTGCCGATCCTTTTCAGCCAATTTGGCATGTGACAATCGACTAGGCCAGTTGGAAAATCTCCGGCTGGCACTAGTGAACTGATCTAACCGATCAGAAATCGGTTCTAACTGAATTTGGGCTGGACTTTTTATCAACAAAAAAAAAAACTGAAAAAACTGAAGAAGAGAAGGAGAGGTGTTCAACGAAAATCCAGAGAGAGAAAGAGAGAGGGGAGAGAAACAGGCAAAACCGAAGAGAAGGATCTCGAGAGAGAGGGTCGAGAGTCCCTCACGAGTGTTTGGTGCCGCCGTGGACGACGGAGCACCGGCGAATCGTGGATTGGCCGTGACTCTCTCCTACTTGTTCCAGTCAAATTAGCTGATCATCATGGTCTAAAAGTTGGTCTCATTTGATGTGTCTTGACATTTTTCGACGAAGCCAAAATAGCCAGATTGAAGTCCAAGTGACGAAGAATAGCTCCATAGGTTTCGATTAGCCTGAGAACTCCGTTTTGTCATCAAACGAAGCAGGTAAAAATCAATCCCAGTCACGGTTTTCTAAAAAATTCCCAGAATTGAGTTTTATGTGCATGTAATTTTGTTGATGATTTTGCGCATTTTGATGTTTAAAAGATGTTTCTGATCCCATTTTGTCCTGTTTGATTGCATTTGGATCATTAAAAATGCACAAAATGAGTTGATCAACCATTAAAACCTCCTCGCCGGAATTCGGGTACCCTCACCGGAGCATTGCTGTGGCCGTAGGGCCATTCAAGTTAGCTTTCTTAACCTTGTTTGATGTTTTTATCCTTGATTGGAACCGAGTTATATGGCTAGGGCGAGTATGATAATGGTTTGAAATCTGGAAATCTTATTCTAGGTTAGTGTTAGGTTAGGTTTTTCTAGTCGGTTTCTCGTCGGCCGGCGATGGTTTGATGACACTCCAGTTAGGCTAGATTGATAATGGGTAATTTTTACTTTGTAATGAATCAATCGGAATGGCAAAATACCAGTCGGAAGGTCACCGAAAATCGATTCAAATTGACGGCTCCAAAAATGTTCAATATAGAAATATGCACACTAGGTGCTCGGGGAAATGCCCCAATGAAATTCCTTTAAAATGGCACCGTTTTGGTGCTGTGCCCACCGAAGAAGGTAACTGGTGCCGATGCTGGCGACGCCCAGTTCGGCAAAGCCGAATCGGGTTGAACTGGGCCCGTCCGGTTCACCATTTCCGTGGAAATTTTAAAAAAATAATTAAAAAATAATTAAACAATCTAAAAAAATCATAAAATTCATAAAAACATAAAAAATTAATAAAAAACAAAAAAATCAGAAAAAATTTCATAAAAAAAAAAAAAATTCAGAAAAATAAAATTGTTTTTTGGAAATTTGAAAAATTCAGAAAAATTAGAAAATTCACAGAAAATTAAAAAAACTTCATAAAAACTCAAAAAATTTCAGAAAATTCATAAAAATTCAGAAAATACAAATAAAAAAGTGAAAAATCTAGAAAATCAATAAAAAATTGAAAAATTGAAAAATCCATAAAAAATTCTAGAAAATCATAAAAATCAATTCTTGGTTAATGAAATTTCTGGAAAAAAAATCAAAAATTTTAAAATTCACATAATGGTCCAAAAACACCGTGGCCAACCATAAAAGGTGAGATTTGAATTTTTGAAAGTGCCCAAGTGGCATTTTTAGAAAATCCCAAATTCTTAGGTTATAACCCCTTAAAAACTCTAAAACTCTAAAAAAAAATATGAATCATCAAATGAATAAGGTTCTAGAGCTTCATTAGGGTTTGAATGTTTTTGATTGATTTTTATTTTTAGAGACCATTTAGGATTGATTGAACAGATTGATGTGACATTTTGAAATTTGGCCTACTTGGGATTTATGAAATGAATGATTTGTGGACATGCTTGTAGTTAGATCTCGCCTGAATTAATCACTTCGAGAATACTAACCGTTAGGGAAAGGCTAGTTAGGGATTTAAATTCACGAGATCAAAGAACTCGATCGTGAATTGACTGTCGACTATGAAAATCGTTGAGGTAATATTTTGAGCCACTGTAGGCCGATCCAAGGATAGCCGGGGATCAGTTCGGCACTATCGTATTAGTGGATCGCGGGTGATTCTGTTGGACCACGAAATGAATTGACAGATAACCTTAAACCTATACCAAACGATCGTGCCCGTCGGATCTGGCGATCGATCCTCGCGATTAAGTGACAATCGAGGTAAGCACGACCCGAGTAAACATGTATGTGGCTTGATTAGTATCGACCACGAGTCAATAATGCAAATTTTCCCAAAAGCCACCCGTTAGTACGAGATATGCGCAAGTTACGTTATTCAGAACTTAGGCATTAATTAGAGACCAAGTTGGGCATTGGAAATTTAGAAAGTCATGACGGATCATTTGGACGATGTTGTTATTTGTCCGGGTAGCCTCGATTTTGTCCGAATCCTTCCGAAAATTTGAATTTCGGTGAGAAATGAAAAATGACAATTTTACCCTTGAAAATTTGTTAAGGCCAATGTAATTTGAGAAGGGCATTTTGGTAATTTTTCCCTAGCCTTAGAATTAGAAATTTTTGGACAATTTTGCCCTTTGACTTTTTGAGAAATCCCTAAATTGCCCTTGGATATTTTGAAAAAGATTCGATCTAGACTATCGATCTCAAGATAAGATCGAATCTAGACCGTTGATTTAGATTGTGAGAGAGGGGTATTTTTTTTTTTTTTTTTTTAAGGTAAGATTTTGTATAACTAAACATAAGGAGAGAGGGGCATGATGGTCTTTTGGCAATTCAATTATTGGTCTTGGATTATTTAAGGCCTTTTTCTCTCTCTTCCCTCATTCTTTCTCACGCCCACCCTGTGACGCCTCGACCTCGGGGCCATTAACGTGACATCCCATTCATTATTCTTTTTCATTACACACACGCGAAAGCATACCCGGGACGATCACAACAAAGAACAACCAACGGAAATAAGACAAGCAGCATCATGAGTAAACCTTATTTTTATAATTCATGCAAACATGTTTTACAAGCCCTTCGGGCCATGGCAAACAAAACATATTTCATTGCCAACTATAATTAGCAAATTTTGATTTGGGTTAACCTATACCCACTACGGCTTCTCGTTTCTCGCTTCTTCACCTCCACCCCGGTCCCGTCCGCCTAGCCATCTCACATCCCACCCGTGGCTCTATCCTGGAGCTGGCCCACCCTAAGGCACCAAGTCCGTTAGGTCCTCATCATCAACGTCATCTCGGTTTCACGGGATTGCCAACGCGGGCTGAGGGAGATGCCATTGCTATGGACCTGAAAAAGAGGAAACAACGGGGGATGAGTCGAGGAGACTCAGTAAGTAAAACTTTACTAATAGGCGAGGATGTATCAATCATCGTTACACGAAACATTCTTACCGTATCGGCCTCTGTGGCCGATCAAACAACGACGGGCATAGAAAGCATAAAACAAATAGCCCAAGCATGGCTAAGTCACGGTTTACCTCACGAATCGCGCCTCGGTTTCTATTTTGAAATAGATAACATGTAAAGAAAACACGAAATAAGGCAAACTTGTTATCGGGAACACAACATCGGAACATCAAAAGCCAAGCACGGGGGAAAGCTCATGATATGACGTATTTTAACGTCATTTTCCGGTAGTAAAATCCCACTTACACTTAATAAAACAAGAACTGAAAGAGTAGAGAATGGCGGGACGGCGATGGTCTCGGTTTTAAATATTCTCGAGAATGACTTTTCTTTCTCTCTCTCAGGTTTTCTTTTTCTTTCTCTCTTGATTTTTTTCTTTTTTCCTCTCTAAAACTCGGCACTCTCTCTCTCTATGTCTTGCTTGGTTGGTGCACGTGGGAAAGTGAGCCAAATTCTCTCCTACAAGCTTCTATTTATAGAAGAATAAAGTGAGCTTCGATGATGCGTGCGCCTGTGTCAAAGGGGGCATGAGGTATGCGCACGTGTCATCAAAACGATGAGGTAAGCACATACCTCATCCCTTCATTAATAACTAAGCCCCAAAGTCAAGAAAATGATGAAATGGCCATAAAGTCTCTCTTTTCTCTCTCCTCTCCCCATTTGGCCATGAATCTCTCCTCTTCCCCTTGCTGCTGTGACTTCTTCTACCTCACTCATGGTCCATTATTGAAGAACAAGTCTCATTAAAGCTTCATAAATGGCCATAATGGCTTGTGGAAAAAGAGGTCCCATGCAATTAATGAAGGAAATGATGATGATGATAAGGTTTGACCTAGGTCAAACCTTCTAGGACTCTCTCAAATGGCTGAATTAAATCCCAATTTGTTCGGACAAAACGGATCTCGCGAAAATACGCACATAACGTCCAAAACGAACCCCGCACTATAACAAATCTCAAACTTTTCCTGAAGGTTTTCCATAACAAAATACGTCTAAAAATCTCATTCAACCCGAGATTCGGCACGGGAATGTCCTTAAATATCACCAAAAGACAACAAGTCAAAATTCCAACGTTTTTCATATAATAATTGATAAATATTTGAAATCTGACAAAACCGGACAACTTTACACTGTTCACGAAATCAGATTGGAAAATATAGTAAATGAACTCCGAAAATTCTTAAATTCGGATATGTCATAAACAAGACCTTAACAAACATTTCTCGTGTAGAACACAAAATCTGAATCTCTCTGCAAATGCCATTTTTAGTAGCTCAAAGTCAGACTGAAAATAGTTCACTGGAACAGAATATTTACTTCTCAAAATAAGCTCTGTCCAAAATCCAAATCATCGCAGAAAATTTCCAAATTTACATACTTTATAGAAAAGAAAGTTCTCAACAACTTTTGTGAAGGAAACGTTTCCAAAATCAGCCCAGAAAAGCTCGTAGAAAATAAAGACGGTGTGAACATCACTGAAATACTCATTCTGAGCAATTTCACACGGTCCAAAAATTAGGCCATCGTAATACTCATATCAATTCCAAAAATTCTGAAATTAATTCATGTAAAACTTCAAGATATTTGGAACAACTTTCCAGAAGAAATCATTTGGAAATTCGGACCACAAATATCTTCTTAAAAATAACAAAATGAAGGGGTACCAAGGATCCGAAATACGGTTTTCCAAAACAAGAGTAGAACTTTTTGTTCCGATTGGAAAACCATCAAACTTAAACCATAGACATTTCCCAGGGACTGAAATTGAGAATGTGACACACCCTCTCTCTCTCATCCCCTTGGCCAAACCAACTCTCTCTCTTCCCCTTGGTCGTGTGTGGGCCAGAGCTGTGCCGGATCGCCATGAGCCGTCGGTGGTCCTCGCCGCTCGACGCCATCGCTGTTGCTGTTTCACCACTGTTCAGCCACCCTTTTGAGTGCTTGAACTTGCATAGAACCTTGAGTAAGTGATATCTTAACTCTCGCCTAGGATAACGGGTATTTTTGGGTTAGTTCGAGGCCGTTTTAGTGAGTTTTAGAGGTTAATCGTGGGACAATGCTGGACTGATTTGGCTGAGTGTTTTGGGAGAAATTGTGATGATTTTTGAGGTGGATTTGAGGTTAGAATTGATTGGTTAGGTGATTGGAATGATTTCGAGTGATTATTGTGGTTTATGGCGCAAAAAACGGGCCTAAATGTGCCGTTATGGTGATTTTTGGTGGTGGCCGAATTACTTTGCATGCTATGGCCGAATTAGTGTATTTTGACGATTAAAATACAATACGTGTTGTTTTGGGGGTTGTTGGCAGGAGTACGACGCTCGTGAATAGTGAAATTCGGCTTAGAATGCAAAAACTCGAGTTAGTTGTGCATGTGCGAATTGAATTGGATTGGCTGGTTTGTGGATGGAATTGTGATGTTTTAGGGCTAATTTGGTGCTGAGTTAGATGCTGAAAAATCGGGAAATGAAATGACGAGCATATAGTCCGATTTGGAAACGATTGTGTCGGTTTGATGTGCCGTGATGTGGTTGTGTTGTGGTGCCCGTTATGGCTTGAAATAAGTGTGGAAATGTTGAATTTGTGGTTGTGATTGTGTCTGTGATTGTGGGCCCAATGGTGGCCGTGATTGCTCGTTAGTTTACGAAGTATTTGATTGAAATATGAGTTGTAGTGTGCATGCATGGGCTGAATTGATTTGATTGATAATTGGCCATGATTGAGTGTTGATTGAGCTTGAGAAATGCATGGTTCGATGCATGCACAGGCCGAGTGTGATTGGCCAATATGTTGGCATGTGGGTGTTGAGCATATGATCGAGTGAGAAAGCGTGTGTGGTGCAGTACATATGGTGACAGAAATCCTTGAGGCGGTATCATTACGCAGGGAATTGATCTGTCCTGAGGCGGTACGACTACGTGGGACGATACCTGGTATTACCGAAAGATTGTCAATCTGAGGCGGTACCATTATGCGGGCTGTGCAATAGGTGGTAGGTATTGAGCCTGAGGCGGTACCATTAAGCGGGTCGAGAAGTGTTGTGAATATGGCCAACCTGAGGCGGTATCATTACGTGGGTTGTGCACTAGGTGACGGATGTTAAGCCTGAGGCGGTACCATTCGTGGGTTGTGTACTAGGTGATAAATGTTAAGCCTGAGGCGGTACCACTACGTGGGCAAGATACATGGCCTGAGGCGATACTATTACGCTGCCCTGAAGTGTTGTTATGAGTTAGTCGCAGTGAACCTGAGGCAGTACCATTACGCAGGTCACCGGCGAGTTAGTTAGAAAGAATATGATAAACCAGAATGAATGCATGAAATGTAATTAGAACGTGCATGTGATTGGAATTGATGTTGTTGTGACTAACGTGCAGGTTGCACACTAGAAAGGCCCAGGTAAATATGAATTGTGTGCCTACTATGTCGTGGCTGAGTGTGATTATGCTTGTGACTGCCTAGAGGTACGTGTTAGCCTAGGTGAGGTTTAGGGTTTCTCTTGCTGAGAAGTGTTCTCACGATTTTATTTAAAACCATTTAGCTTATCGAAGCTCCAGTGGAGTCAAGAGACAAAGACAATTCGATTGAGATCAATGCTGAGTCCAAGTCTTCAAAGGAACAGACTGGCATCGACGAGACTAACTCAGAGTTGACCCCCCTTGAGTGAATACGGGTTAGTAAGAAGTTAGGGGTTGGACAAGTTTGGAGACGCCCCTTTTTGGTGTAAGTGATAGTCTATCCGAAGCCGCTAGCCCTTTTTGATATCAGTAGTTGTCAGTGTGGAGGTTTAATGGTTGCGACGGTTTGTAGTGAATAATGTGAATATAGTGGGTGTAATGAAGTGGTTGGTTGCTGGTTGTGATGGATTGTAATGAATTTTGTATATAGCGCAGTGCGATAAAATGCTTGATGGTTTGGTGATTGATTCTCCCTTTTTACCCCAATTATTGTTGTTTGGGTATTTGTGATTTTCGCTGATTGTTTTAAATCTCTGATAAGTTGAGTTGGGTCGGCGATACCCTGGGATATCGCATTATTTGACCAAAGAAGTGTGTCACGTGCTCGATAGGGTTCCGGGGTGTGACAATTGACATTGATCGTACATTTAATATTTGATTGTTTCTTCCTGTGATTAGAATGGATAGAATTAGTGGGTAAGTTTGGGAAATTTGCATGACACGTTAGACATCGTATTATTTTTAGGTACTGAAAGGGCGTTAGGGATCTCAATTTGAGATCAATAACGTAACCAAGTCCCCGTACTCAGAATTTCTGATTTGTAGAATCGTGGTATTTCTCCCGTACCTCGATTAAATTTCTAGTCTACCTACTAATAATGACTAGTAGTGACTCCAAAATCACAAACTTAGATTAAATAGGAAATTACCACCGGCTGTCACGTGAGGTATGGTTTGGGAGAGACCCTTACACGAAAATACCTCCTTAGCGCGCAATCTTGAAAGCCCCAAAAAAAGCGCGGCGTGACAAGGACCACCTACTCATGGAGGAGTTCGTGATAAACGAAGATTAACTCAAGCCATGGCCACATGCAACAACAGCTCCTTCGGTGCTGGTGGCCATTGACAGCTAGATCTAAAGAGCTTGCCAAGAAGAGGCCTAAATGCAGGCCAATGGCAATGGAAGATGGCTAGATCTGGAAAGAAACATGGGTGAAGGAGGAAGAAGATAAAACAAAATGAAAACATAAATAAAAGAAAAAGAAATATATTTGGACAATTATTCCCCTTGTTGTTTCATCGGAATGAGCCTTTATTTGCTAGCTAGCGAAGATTTGATCAGTCGGCAAATTTAGTCCCTTATTTGAGACTGAATAGACATTTTAGACCCTTATTTGAGACAATGTTCATCCCGAGCCCTTTTTTTAGAAAACTTATCCACTTTGGGTCTTATTTGAAAATTTTCCCATAATTATAGATGAACAAAACTATAAAATAAAATCACCAAGATAGATGCAAGTATTCAAATTTGAAATATTTATCAAAGATGTCATAAATCTTTCATCTTTCTTATATCGACAACATAAATTATATACGGAAAATAGATTAAAATCTTAACATGTTATTTCATATTTTATTAATTTCATTGTTTTCACTGTGCATGGGCTCCTTTTGTAGTAATTTTGGACAAATAGGCATCTGTTACTCTAGTTACACATTTGTTCTCTAGCCACACCTTCGGTCCATGGGGTTGACTAAAGAATAGTTATTTCATGTAGATCATATTAGCTTCAATTCTATAATTTAAAATATGACTTCCCATTTTTAAGAGTTAATTGCATCTAATATATTAAGTCAAAAGTATATTTTGTCTTATTTTTAGATTTCATATTTAGCTCCAACCTACGTATTAATTGTTGTAATGGAATTTAGATTCAAAGACAAATACAAAAAATTGATCACAGAAATAAGGACAAAAAGGTTTTTTTTTTTTTTTTATAAATCCCATTTTTTGTTAAATCTTGCATTTGGTGAAATTTCTTAATCGACCTTGCGGTGCAATAAGCTTCAGATTTATATTGAATATTCATTCCCTAGACCTACCCCACCTAGACATGGCCACAGGTCGGTTTTGGCCCGGAACCGGCCCGGTCAAACCCGGACCCGGCCCGTTGACCGGGCCCGCGGTTCGGAACCGGCCTGGTTAAACCCGGACCCGGCCTGTTGAACGGGCCTGCGTTTCGGAACCGGAACCGGCCCGGAACCGACGCCGGGAGAGGTTGCCGGGCTTCCGGCCCGCCAAAAAAAAAAACAAGCCCGCACATCCGACGGGGCGAGGCTCGGACCTCTCCGCGGGCGAGGGCGAGCCGCCCGGCCTCAGGCCCGATTCGGGCGAGGTCGAGCCTCGCGGGCGTCGGGCGGGCCGGCCTCGCGACACCGGCGAAAAAATTGCGTTGGCCGCCCGTGCGAAGGCAGGCCTCCCAACGAAAAAAAAAATTGCCCCAGCGGGCTTGAGCCCATTCCCAACGGGCAAAAGCCCCAACGGGCAGAAAAAAAAAAAGGAGATAACCGTTGCAATTGCAACGGTTATCTCTTTTTTTTTTTTTTAAATTTTCTTCTCAATTTTTTCCTATAAATTCTCCCAAATTCTCTCAATACTCACACAATTCTCTCAAATTCTCTTCTCTCAAGTCTCAAATTTTCTGAATACTCGAAGTTCTCTTAAATTCTCTCAATTTTCTCAATTCACACAATTCTTTCTTAATTCTCCCAATTAGTCCGCTCAATTCTCTCAATCCACTAGAAAAATGGCAAGTGGAAGTCGAGTGCCATCTGGCAAAGGTAAGAATATCGCGACGGAATCCCATCATTCTTTTGATCCTCGTGAATATGCAGATTTTCAAGATGATGAAATCAACATTTTTCCCGATATGGAGCGTGTCCCGACTCAAGAAAGTTTTCATCCTCTTGGCGAAATATCTACAACAAAGGAAGCGGAGCGAGAATTTACATCTGACATTTGGAATCACTTCACGAAAATGGAAAGATTTGATATTGGTGAAAAAAGTTATGATATAATTTGTAAATATTGTGGGAAAATATATAAATATACAGGTGGACAAGGATATGGAACATTTAAACGACATCTTAGGAGCAAACATTCAACCGAAACGGGAATCGATATCGGGCAACAACAAATTTCCGGGTACGTCAATCCTAACACTTCCCCTTTATTTCATTTTAATGACAAAACTTATAAGGAAGAATTAGGCAAATTTATTTGCGTTGAGCATTTAGCATTTAATTTTGGAGAAAGATTTGGTTTTAATGAATTTGTACAAAAAGCATATGTTCCGCAAGCAAAACGTGTTCTTAGAAATTCAGCTAAACGAGTAATTAAAGATCTTTACAGAATAGGAAAAAAAGATTTACAAAATTTTTTTATGCAATTTAATGGATGCGTGCATACAGGTAGTGATATTTGGAGTGGACTGATCCTTGGCAAAATCATTCTTACATGGGCATAACATGTCATTGTATAGATGACGAGTGGAATATTAAAAAAAAAGTTATTGCATTTAGAGTTTTCGATGATAATCATATGGAAAATAATATTTATAGAATAATTAGGCAAATTTTAGAAAAATATTATTTGCTTAACAAAATTTTTTCAATTGGTTTTGATAATCCTGCAGCAAATACCGCTTCAATTGTCGAGTTAGAAAATATTTGTAAACCCGCTTTTGGCGGAAAATTTTTTCACGTTAGATGTGCTTGTCATGTTTTAAATTTATGTGTACAAGATGGTTTGAAAACTCTCGATATTTTTCTTCAACCAATAAAAACGGTGATTCAATTTTTATGGAAACATCCCCAAAAAATGAAAGAATGAGGTAAATTTTGTAGAGAAAATGGCAAAAGGCCATAAAGATTTCCAAAAGATGTTCCAACTCGTTGGAATTTTACTTTCCACTTGCTTGATGAATCTATAGTATATAAAGATTTATTATGTGCATTCATTTCTAATATTATACCTCAGATTAATTTATACCCACAAGAGTGGAATATTTGCCAAAAAAATTTTAGATGTTTTAAAGGTTTTTAATTATGCAACTTATACTTTGTTCGGTGTTTATTATCCTATTACAAATTTATTTTTAGTAAAGTGTACTAATATTGTCGAAATTTTTGATGAATGTGAAAATGATGTTGAATTACAACATACTATACTTGCAATGAAAATGAAGTGGCTACATTATTATAGGGCAATTCCCATTATTTATTTAGTTGCTTGTGTTTTTTATCCTCGTAGCAAATTGGATGGCTTAAATGATTTTTTGTTTGTGTATTATCAATGTTTACATTGTGATGAGATAAATGTTACAACTATAGTACGTAATGTTAAAAACGTAGTAATAGAATTATATAATGAATTTTATACTAAATATAATTTAGGTGATGTTGGATCTTCTCAATCTATAGAGATACAAAGTGACACTACAGGTAAAATTAGTAGAGGGTACCAACTTTTATTACATAGACAAAAAAAACAAAAGGGAGTAATAGGAAATATTTCTGAATTAGAGAGTTATCTAAGCGTTTCATTTGAGTTTATTGAATCCGAAGGTGGTACAGATTTTTTAATTTTGGATTAGTGGAAGGGGCACGCAAGCCGATACCCAATCCTTTTTCTTATTGCAAAACAAATTTTTTCAACCCCTTGTTCCACAGTTGCAGTCGAACAAGCATTTAGTGCCGGAGGTAATATTTTGGATGAACATCGTTCAAGATTAGATCCAGAATCAGTGGAGATACAAGCTTGTGTTGCTGATTGGATGAAGGCTCAATACCGGCAACAAGAGATAGATCGTAATACTGAATCCGAATTCTTTAACGATGGAGATACTACCTCTACCGGTATTGGAACGGGTAGTGACGATTGAGGGTAAAAGAACTATTGGAATTGGCAAATATTTCGGGAACCCTTGTTTCTCATATCAGGTACGTCCACATGAGCTTAGGGAAACCCAAGTATAATCCAACGACATGTGACATCTAATCCCCTTGTGCATGGAATGTTTAGGTTTTGGGATCATTTTAGAGCATATATATTGTGCTCCTTTTTTTTTGTAGATCGTTGTAACGAATTGTAATGTGCTTAATGATAATTTATTAAGTTCAAGCCCTGTCTTGTCTTTTTGTCCTCAAATTTAATTACAATTTATATTGAATAATGTTTCGTCACCGGAACAATAATTTTTAAAATTTTTTTATTTTCTTTTTTTTTGGTAAGGTTTTATTTTCTTTTCTGTTTTTTTTTTCTCTTTTTTTCCCGGCTCCGGGGCCGGGCGGAGGTTGCCGCCTCAGCGAGGCCACCCTCACCTGGGCGAGCAAGGGCAAGCCTCGCCCGACGCCGGCAAGGCGCGAGGCTCGCCCTACGGCCCTCGCTCGCCCAGGCGAGGGCGAGCCTCGCCCGACGCCGGCGAGGGCTGGCCCTCGCCTGGATCTGGCGAGGGCGAACGAGGGCCAGCCTCACCCGACTCTGGCGAGGGCGAGCCTCGCCGGCGTCCGGCGAGGCTCGCCATCGCTGGCCCAAGCGAGGGTGAGCCTTGCCCGACGCCGGCGAGGCTCGCCTGAGGCCGGCGACCTCTGCCCGCGGCTCCGCCGGGGCGGCCTTGAGAAGTGAGAAGACAGAAGAGAACCGAAGAAAAAAAAAATGTTGCGGTTGCGAATCGGAACCTTAACCGGAACCGGAACCAGATGGTTCTGGTTCATTCTGGGCCACGAACAGGAACCGGTCGGTTCCGAACCGTGGCCATCTCTAACCCCACCTGCTATAAGCTTCAGATTTATATTGATGGGTAGGTTCTGAACCAAATTGAATATTCATTCCTTAGACCTACACCACCTGCTATAAGCTTCAGATTCATATTGGCCTCCATAGCCACCACAAAGTTTGCAGTGGAAGGATCAAGCCAATTCTCTTGGTTTTCTCCACAACCCCCTCAAATCGTTCTCGTGGAATTAACAAGCTGCTGTGATGATAATGGACTAACATCGATGTGCTTCATTTGGACACTTTGTTTCTCTAGATATCTCGACAAAAGTAAAGATTATTATTCTTGAAACTGTCGAAATCCTTAAATCACATCTAGTGGCTACAATTGCATTCGTATTACCACAGAAAATTAGTAATTACATGCTTCTTTGTTGTTCAAGTTTTGATAATACGTCTATTAATTAAGTGAAAATAATTGCAACCGGATCGGCCTCAAAATGATCATTGAAATGTTGTTGTCAACTTAAAGAGCACATTAGTTCCGATCCACATCAGGATTGTCATCAAAATCAATGCTTGTTGCTGACTTGTTTCATAGTTCGACTTCTGCCTATATGTAAATACTGTTTTCGGAGCAATTTGGTGGGAGCTCTTATGATTAAAATACTTCATTAGGAGTACGAAAGAAACGAAATGTATTTGCTACGGTGGCCTTTCGTTGACAGTTGAGAATTGAAATACCTGGTTGAAGGCCAATCTAAACCTGCTCTCAAAGTCAGCTGAATTTGTTCTCTTCAAGAATGACAATCACATGGTATTTCTCAAACCATGGAGTGCGAAATGAACCCACGCTCGAACTCATGCATGCATGTTTTTAGGACACGATCAAAACCTGGAATGAGATACGTTCAGCATCGCCCTATCTTGGCGCTATCAACATTACAGCTTCAATCAGAATACAAATGGCCACTAGAGGTATATGAGAACACTGATGCTTCACATGTTTCCCCTTTTTCTGATAAATAAAGTGAAAATGAGAGTGAACAAAGGTATAAGTGGGCTTATCAGTGGAAGCCAACCAGAACTCATGGGATGCTTTACTTAACAGTACTCTGGTTCAGGTTTCTTCGCACTTGCTACGACAAAAAACCATTAGAGTCAGTTACTACTGCTCGATATTAGTTTCAGAACAAGGTACCATTTTTATATTATGGCGAACAGCCTAGAAAGAAATAATTGCACACTTAATCCCCAACTAAGTCATGCGTTATAAGCTCTGGAAGTCACTGGAGTTTCATTAAATGCTCATAAACAAAGTCGATCTATGACTCTCTTTTCATTAGGATGCAGAGAAGTAGCAGCTTGGGATAAGAACAGTCTCTTATTACCTACAATCCGCGAACCATGCTCGGGAAACAGAAAAAAAAAAGTCACCAATGACATTAAATGGTCAAACCGCGGTAATGAGCTTATCGTTTATGCAGGAATGCTTACTCTAACCATTTTGGTGCAACGAAAGAGTGAATGCAACCAAGTAAATGTTGAGAAGTTTGGTATTGGGTAACAAAGATCAGGGACTTCGATGACAAGAGTATTTTCCGAATGAAGATGGATATGGATTGTGATGCCCCGACCTCGGGGTCATATACGTGACGTCCCGTTCATTATTATCTTTCTTTAAACACAAGCGGAAGCATAACTCGAGATAATCACGTTCAAAACAACAGCGGGATTAAGAAAAACAGCATCATGAGCAAACCTTATGTTTACAAAGCATGCAAACATGTTTTAACAAGCCCTTCAGGCCATGACAAACAACACATATTTTATAGCCGACTATAAATAGCAAATCTTGACTTGGGTTATCCTATACCCACTACGGCTTCTCGCTCATCACTTCTTCACCTCCACCCCGGTCCCATCCGCCTGGCCATCTCACATCCCACCCGTGGCTTTATCCCGAAGCCGGCCTGCCTTGAGACACCAAGTCCGTTAGGCCCTCATTGAACATCACAAGCATCGTGATTTGGCGGTAGGCGCGATCTTCTCTGATATATATCACGGTGAGCACTTCGACTCTTGGCTTCACAGGATTGCCAACGCGGGCTGGGGGGAGATGCCATCCTTACTGACCTGAAAAAGGAGAAAACAACAGGAGATAAGTCGAGGAGACTCAGCAAGTAAACCTACTAATATCAAGCGAGGACGAGGGGATCGCCGTTAGCACAAGCCGGCTCTTACCGCAACCGTATCAATGGCAGATCAATAGTAAAGTTCATACTAAGAGAACATCAAGCATGGCTAAAACATGTGCACTTTGCCATTCAAGTCTCAGTTCTACCTCCAAAACAAACTTCAAACACGAAACACAATTAAATCAAGAAATGAACCAACCACGACCAACTAAATGACCGAGAAACGGTCCAAGCAAACCGTGTCACAATGCATCACAACTTCCTTTCCCGATATTAGGAAGTTTACTTACCCAATGATTACACAAGAACTAAAGAACATGAGACGTGTGAAAAACACGAGAACTTCAGTGACTTTCGAGCAATTCTTGGCGGTTCTCGGGCTTGAACACGAATATTCGAGCCTCGGACGTAGCTTCCTCACTCGATCAAACAACAAAAGAGAGACGGGCTCGCCCGGTAAGTTTTTTTTTTTCTTTCTTTCTCTCTTTCTTTTTCTCCCTTTTTTGGTCATGAACAAGAAGCAAGGAAGGTCAAAGAAAAAGGTGATGGCCGACCAGTTTGGGCGTGAAAATGGCTTGAGGGAGAGGAAGTGGCGTGAGATGAGAGAGAAGGCGGGAAATAAAACCCTAAACTTAAGCCAATAAGAGAGGACTTCTAAGTCAAGTGTCATCGTAGCATGCATTTAATGTCATTAAATGCTCTTAATAAACTAAAATGATGAAGGGCCAAAGCTTATCTCAATCTCATTGGTCCTCTCTCTCTCTCTCTCTCTCTCTCTCTCTCTCTCTCTCTCTCTCTCTCTCTCTCTTCCTCTCTTCCTTGGCCGAAATGGCCTTGTTTCTATTTGTAGAGACAAAACTTGGGGCCAAAGTTTGGGGTATGAAGAAACACAGCGTGTCATCAGGCAACGAGGTAAGCGCGCATGTCATCGGGGCGATGAGGTCATCGCTTATCTCGCAAGCCATCATGAAGAACCACCAAAGTCAAGAATAATAATGGCCAATTAATGCATGTCATCATAATAGGGACTCCAAAGTCAAGATCATTTAATGAGACTTCTTGAACAAGCTTCATCCTTGGCCATTCATTTTCAAGCTTACTTCTCTCTTTCGTTTTCCTACTGGTCCGACCTCCGATCAAAGCATAAAATATCTCATTTGAAAGCTCGGAACGTTTACTTTAAATCATTAGAAGACATCAAGTCGAAATTTCCACATTCTCATGTAGAAAATGCTGAATCTTTGAAATCTGACAAAACCGGACAGTTTTGCATTGTTCACGAAATTGGACTTGAAAATATAGTAAATGGACTCCGAAAATTCTCAAATTCAGATATGTCATAAACAATCCCTTAATAAACATTTTTCGTGAGAACACAAAATATAAATCTCTGTATAAACACCGTTTTCAGCCACTCAAAAATAGAATATTTGCTTTCCAAAGTAAGCTCTTTTCGTGATTTTGTGACAATCGAGGTCGTCACGACCCGAGTAAACTTGTACGTGGCATGACTTAGTATCGGCCACGGGTCAACAGTGTGAATTTTCCCAAAAGCCACCCGTTAGTTTGAGATTTGCTCGAGTTTCGTTATTTAAACTTAATTATTAAATTAGAGCCCTAATTAGACATCGGAAAATTAGGAAGTTACTACAGGATGTTAGGACGTTGTGGTTGGAATGTATAGTTTTGGATTTTCCCGAATCTATGAGAAAAATTCAATTTTGGCAAGAAAATAGAAAATTGACCATTTTACCCTTGAAGGTTAATAAAGGGCAAGTATTAGAGAGGAAGGGCATTTTGGTCATTTTGCCCTAATTTTTTAGTTGGACAATTTTTCCCTTGGAATTTTATAAAATTCCCAAATTGCCCTTGGATATTTTTGGAAAAGATTCGATCTCGGCCGTCGATTCCAAGATAAGATCGAATCTCAGCTGTTGATTAAAAAGATTAGAGAGGGGCAAGATCATAATTTGCCAAGTTGGTCAAAATTGGACTATTTTAGTCCAAATTTCTCTCTCTCTCTCTCTCTCTCTCTCTCTCTCTCTCTTCTCTCTCTCTCTCTCATCTCGGTAACCCCCACCGAGAGCTCTCTCTCTCTTCCCCTTACCCCATGTCGCACCGCCACCACCGTCCACCGCGCCGTCGCGTTGCCGCGCCACCGCTATACCGCGCCACCACCGTCCCCCTCACCCTCTCGGTTCTCTCTCTCTCGTGGCTATGAGGAACTGGCCCAAGCCGTTGCTCGCCATCGCCGAGTAGCCGTACACCGTCCACGCCTCCGTCGAGCCGTGCCGCCAATCGCCGTCGCTTTCCGCTCTAGCTGCGTTAGTCTAGAGTTTGGTAAGTCGCACCTTAAATTTTATTTAGGACGTCGGGTATTGACGGACAAATTCGAGGTGAAATTGAGTTAATTAGACGTGGATTGGTACAGTTTTAGGAGCGAAACTAATAAGCAAGCCTTAGGAATGAATTTGAGAGATTTTGATGGAAAATTATAGGTAAAAGCCGAGCTGTGAGGGGCTGATATGCATGCTGTGATGTGTTGTCTAGTACATAAATTGGGTATTTGGATTCGGCGATTAATTATGTGAAAATGTTGTGAAGGGCTGGATTGATTCGTCGTAGTTTGAATGCGAAAAAATGGCGATTTGTAGGTTGATTACGTGTTTTTAATGTGGCCGAGTTATGGTGATGAAATTGGGTGCATTAATATGCAATTGATTGATTGAGATATGTTTTGTTATGTGCACACATTTGAGGCCAATTGAATTAATTATCAATTGGCCATGGTGAATGCTTGGTGAGTATGAAAAATGTGTGTGAATTGATGAGTGCACGGGCCATGTGTGTTTGGCTAATTTATTGGCAGGTGAATATTGAGCATGTAAATGAGCAAGAGATTGTGTGTGGTGTGACATGTGTGACCGCGGAAATCCCTGAGGCAGTACCATTATGCGGGGAATTGATCCGTCTTGAGGCGGTACAACTACTCGGGACGATGCCCGGTATTATCGGAGGACAGCCAGCCTGAGCTGTGTACTTTAATGCGGGTTATGCCGTAGGGGATAGATATTGAGCCTGAGGCGTGTACTGTAATGCGGGCAAGAGACATAGCCTGAGGTGTGTACTTTAATGTGGGCCCTGAAGTGTTGTTATGAGTTGGTCGCGGTAGACCTAAGGCATGTACTGTAACGCGGGTCACTGGCGAGAGTTGTGGAAAAGATGTAATGAGGTCGGAACAAATGCACGAAATATAGGTATAACATGCATGTGAGTGAAATAGTGCTGTTATGACTAACGTGCAGGTTGCATGCTGGAAAGGCCAGGTAAGTACTAATTGTGTACTTGCGATGTAATAGCTGAGTGTGATTGTTTATCGTGTTTGTTTGGAGGTATGCGATAGCCTAGGTGGGGTTTAGGGCGTGTGCTTGCTGTGATGTATTCTGATAGTTGTTCCAACCAAACATTTCAGAATATCAGTCAGAATAATGAATCATCCGCTGCCGTCGCCACCTTGAGCATTTTGGAGTACTAATGCACACCGAACATGATATTGCAGAGTTTGCTATAGATGACCACATGATATAGATTAAGCATACCACTGTAGTCTTTATAGACGTAGGATTACCCTTATGGGAAACCCATACATACACAGCTTGGTTCTTTCAAGACGGGGTAGATGAGTTCGGTCCCGTTCGCGAATTCGACGTTCCCTTTGACGGAGTTGGAGACTGGGATCCGTCTGCTATACCTCCTCCTGACGGCGAGTTGACTAGTGTGGAGACTAGTCTAGCGTAGTTTGGATTGCAGCAAGCGCTTGCAGCACTTGAGCCCTCGGAGGACGAGCATGAGCCAGAACCTAATGAGTCGCAGGCCGGGTACGATCTAATGGACATGGATCTTGAACCGATTCAAAGGAAGAACCGGAAGAAGGAGAGGTCGAGGTCGAACTCGAGGATAAGCCTACTGAGTTCGCAGAGCTTGAAGAAGAATCCGAGTATATACTCCCGTATGAGCAGTGGATGGACCCCAATTTTGTGCATGAGGACGATTTTTTTGAGGAGTCGGTGGAGGAGGAACGGGTCGAGGTTCCAGCTGAGTCGGGTGATATAAACCACTCAATCGAGATTGAAACCGAACCAGAGTCCTCGGATGAGCAGACTATCCAGGGGGACTTAGATTCAGATGACGAAGAGTCTGATTCAGAGTGGATGCCAAGCAGAGGGTGTAAGGGTTAGAGTAGGAGTTGGGATTAGACTTTTTGGAGAGTACTAATTTTGAAGATAGAACACCCAAGTCATCGATCGTTTTGAATATTGATGGTTTATAGTATGGTGTGCATATGTGTATAGCGGTATGTAAGTTGTAAATATTATATAAGTTTGAATGAGAAATGAATATGTGCATTCTTCCTGATAATCCTAGATATTATTGTCCGGGTATTTGTGATTTCCTCTGTCGATATAAATCTCCGATAATTATAAGTGACGTCGACGATACCCTAGGATGTCGCATTAATCGGGCAAGAATGGTGTCGCGTGCTCGATAAGGTTCGGGACGTGACATCATGGTATGAATTGGTATCAGAGCGAGGACAACTCGATCTAAATCGATCAAAGCCGGAGTGATAAGGAGTAGGAACCCTAGGGTAGTCATTTAGGGTAGCTGTAGTTGGCTAGGGAGACCATAGTGAACCATAGGTCTGTCTAGTGCTACTCGTATTTCCAAACTATTGTGATGATTGCTGATTGAATTGGGTGTTGTAATGATTGAAGTGTAGGTGCATCCGGACCTAAGGTATGTATTCGAAACTTATTGACTGTGATATTGTGCTGTGACGGTAAATTGCCTGCTAAGTGGATTATTGTCGTAATTCACTACCTAGGACTAGACTGGTATAGTTGGCCTAGGTCTCTAATTTCTGCGTAGAATTACAGAGGTAGGAGAGTGGTAGGAAGCTGAAATAATGAGCAGCGAAGGAAGAGGTGTAGGAATAGTCTCAAGAAGGGGCGCAGGAAGAGGAATAAGAGGTGGAGGTCATGTTCGAGTTAGAGCAGTAGAGAACCTCGGAATGGGTGCTAGAGCAGTAGAAAACCTGGAGTTGACGTTAGAGTTGCAGTGGACCCTAGAGCTGATGTTAGACTTGTAAAAGATCCTAGAATGGAAGCGGTCATGAGGACCCTAGAATAGATCGGTAACTAGTAGAACTGCAGACTCAGGAACGAGCTGCTACGATTACCCAAGCTGCCAAGGCCACTGTGGCCGCCGTTGTTAATAATAATAATGGGAATAAGGGGTAGGGGCAAGTGAATGTGAATAGACAAATACATCAATTAGTTGAGCAGTTTATGAAGTTAAAACCGCTTGAGTTTTTTGGAAGAGGTGACCCCAAGACTGCATCACGATGGGTGGAGGAACTAGAGAAAGCCTTTGAGGTGTTTGGGTGCACTGAGAATGAGAAAATAACCCTGGCAGTATATTAATTGCAGGACAACGCAAATGATTGGTGGAAGGCCACCAGGGATAGAATATTTCCAGAAGGTACCGCCCGGACTTGGGCTACTTTTACTGAGAATTTTTATGAAAAGTATTTCTCGGAAAGTGCTAGAGAAAGAAAACTAGCAGAGTTTATGAGACTCCGCTAGGGTCAGATGACTGTGGATCAGTACAAGGCAGAATTTGCTAGATTGTCTAAGTTTGTGCCGAGGATGATAGAGCATCCCGAGGATGAGGCACGAAGGTTTCGGGATGGATTGAGAGCCGACATTCGTAACCAGTTGATATTGGTGAATCTAAGGACTTATGAGGACATATATGATAAAGCTTAGGCTCTTGAGCGGGATCAGGTAGACAGGGCAGCTGCTTTCGGGTTGAGGTTTGTCCAGGGTAGGGACAATCGTAATCTCGAGAAAAGGCCGATGTCGAGTGATAGACGTTTTGTCCCTCATGTTAAAAGGAATATAGGGAAGCTGGCTCGTAATCAAAATGGTCCATGTAGGGTATGAGGGGAAAGACACGGCAATGGACCTTGTCCAACCCAGGGCAGAGCATGTTTTGGGTGTGGTGGACTTGGTCACCACATCAGAACTTGCCCTAATCTTAGATAGAATAGGTCGCCTGCATTACGACCACCCCGGAATAGGAACCAAACTGGAGCGGCTCAATCAGCAAGTCAGAATAGGCCACAGGCGCAAGGGCGAGTATATGCTATGGCCAGAAGAGAGAGTGAGAACGTGCCAGGGGTTGTCATAGGTGCGATTTCTCTATGCAACCATGCTGCGTATGCTTTATTTGATCTTGGGGCGTCATATTCTTTTATATCTGAACAATTTGTCGAGTTGATTAGTTTAGACCCGCAATTGCTTGATGTTGTGATAGACGTGATGACTCCCTTGAGTGATAAGATGCTAGTTACATTGGGGTGTCCGAATTGTAAGATTATGATTAAGGATATGGAGGAAATGATTGATTTAGCGGTCTTAGCCATGTATGATTTCGATGTGATAGTGGGAATGGACTGGCTATCTAAGCAGAGGGCCATAATGAATTGCAATAGCAGGGTGATCCAATTTAATCCCGTTGGACATCCGAAATTCAAATTTGTGGAAAATCGAGGAGGACCTTCAATTCCACAGATTTCGTTGTTAGAAATGACGAAATTGTTGAGTGAAGGGTGTCAAGGATTTCTAGCGGCTGTAGTTGATTCAACGGCTGAAGATCCGAGGCTAGAAGACATAGCTGTGGTGCGTGATTATCCCGATGCCTTTCCTCAGGAATTGCCGAGATTGCCACCAGAAAGAGAAGTAGAATTTGTAATCGAGTTGACATCTGGAAAGAAGCCAATCTCAAAGGCACCTTATAGAATGTCATTGTCGGAGTTAAATGAGTTAAAGGTGTAAATGCAAGAATTGTTACGCAAAGGATTTATTCGTCCGACTACGTCCCCGTGGGAAGCACCAGTTTTATTTGTGAGAAAGAAAGATAAATCGTTAAGGTTATGTATTGACTACAGGTAGCTAAATCAGGTGACTATTAAAAATAAATATCCCTTGCCAAGAATTGATGATTTGTTTGATCAATTACAAGAGACTTCGGTGTTCTCAAAAATCGATTTGAGGACGGGATATTATCAATTGAGAATTAGGAAGGAGGATATATCAAGACGGCATTTAGAACGAGATATGGACATTATGAATGTACGGTAATGCCATTCGAGTTGACGAATGCCACTGCTGCTTTTGTGGATCTAATGAATCGGGTGTTTAAGGAATTTTCAGATTAGTATGTGATCGTTTTTATAGACGACATATTGGTGAACTCAAAGAGCCTAGAGGAGCATGAATTTCACTTGAGTATGGTGTTGTAGACTTTAAGAGAGAATGCACTGTATGCTAAGTTTAGCAAATGCGAATTTTAGCTCAATCAGGTAGCATTTCTTAGACACGTGATCTCTGAGGAAGGGATCTCAGTAGATCCATCAAAGATTGAGACTGTCATGAAGTGGTCGAGACCAACGATGGTAACAGAGATTTGAAGCTTTCTGGGTCTAGCAGGATTTTATCGTCATTTCGTAGAAGGCTTTTCGGCAATAGCAATATCGTTGACACATTTGTTAAAAAAGGAAACAAAGTTTGAATGGACTGACAAATATGAGAGGAGTTTTAAGGAATTGAAACATAGATTGATAACGGCATTGGTGTTGACTATACCATTAGGAATCAAAGGATATGAAATTTATAGCGATGCGTCATTGAAACGATTGGGGTGTGTACTCATGCAAAATGGATAAGTAGTGGCTTATGCGTAAAGACAATTAAGGCTGCATGAGTTGAATTATCCGATGCACGATTTGGAATTAGCTGTTGTAGTGTTCACCCTGAAGATTTGGCGACACTATTTGTGTGGAGAGAAATTTCAAATTTATACAGATCATCAGAGCCTGGAGTATTTGTTTTCTCAAAAAGAGTTGAATATGAGGTAGCATCGGTGGATGGAGTTGTTAAAGGATTATGATTGCGATATATTATATCATCTCGGGAGGGCCAACCGGGTAGTCGATGCATTGAGTTGAAAGTCGAGCATAGCACATTTGATGGTCAAGGAGTGGACACTGTTAGAAAAAGTATGAGACTCAGAGTTTAGATTCAAAGTAAGCCAAGTCTTGAGTTTACTGGGCACACTGATGATCGAACCGGAGATCCAAGCTAAAATTAAGATCTTACAATCTACGGATCAAGAAATCCAAAGGATTTTGGAAATGGATGATACCAAGAGGAAGTTGGACTTTCAGATATCCGAGACAGGATACTACGGTTCCGTGGACGATTATGTGTGCCTGACAATGCGATGCTTAAGGAAGAAATTTTGTTAGAGACATATCGTAGTAGTTATAGTATCCACCCAGATAGTGCTAAAATGTATCAAAATTTGAGGTAGTACTACTGGTGGAATGGTATAAAGGTAGATATAGCCAGACATGTGGCCAAATATCTGACGTGCCAGCAAGTGAAGGCACAACATTATAAGCCCGGGAGATTGTTACAACCTTTGGAAATCCCAGAGTAGAAATGGGAGCATATAACTATAGATTTTGTGACGGGATTACCAAGGAGCCAAAGAGGCCACGGTGCTATTTGGGTGATTGTCGATAGATTGATCAAGTCAGCACACTTTTTGGCTGTGAGAAAGGATTTTGCCTTAGATCGATATCTTAACTTGTATGTGCAGCAGATAGTTCATTTGCATGGGTACTAGTAACTATTACCTCATATCGTGATCCTAGGTTTACCGCTAGTTTTTGGAAAAGTCTGCAGACAGCATTGGGATCTAAGCTGCAATTTGTTGACACCTAATTTTAGCCGATGCGTCATTAAAAATAAAAATTCGAGATTATGGTTTCCGATTTCGACGGAGCTTGTTTCTTGAGCAAAAAGTGTCGTTTTTTAATTCCGTCTGTTGGCTTAGCTTTTGTAAGCGATTTTCTATTCATTTTATGCAAAAACCCGAAAAGTCAAATGGTTGACTTTGGCGTTGACTTTTTGATCAACCCTTTGACCAAAAGTCAACCGCAGGTCAAATTGGGGCTTTTTGCATAAAAAGATTCCTTTCAAGTCCAATTTCACTTTAGAAGTGGAAATTTTAGAAAAATTCAAAGATTTGATCATAAAATCAAGCTCCTAGTGAAAAGTCAACTAGGGTTTGACTTTTGGTCAAACCTTTGACCAAAAAAATGGAAAAATACAAAAAATCCAAAAATCATTTTATTTTATATTCAATTTACCTTTGGCATTAGAAATTTTACAAAATCGATTCAAAATCAACTTTTTCCCAAATTGCGGAAGTTGATTCAAATCGCCAAAAAATGAAATTACTTCATTTCTAGTCATTTTTTAGGTTAGTTTCCTTCAGGACATTTGATCTAGAGGTCATTTTATATCCAATTTTTAAACCAATTTTGCGATTCCAAGCCAAACACAAAAACCCCCAATTTTAGCCCCAATCAGTGATTTTGATCGATTCTTCCTGATGTGTGCAATTGAGACACGAATGAGCCTAATTTCTTATATAAAATCCAAATTCAAAATCAATTTTGGAAGAATCACATGAATTTGGGTCAATTTGATCAATTTAGTGATCCAATGATTAGGAAGTCTAAGAGTAATTGGTCTAGATAGCGCAATTCAACTTGACCCACTCTAGACTAATATTCAATTTGATGAATTGAGACTCAATTTGGTTAATTATACTTCAATTAAACTTGTCAGTCTAGCTTGGTCATGCAATTGCCCAAATTCAGAGCTAATTGACTCAAATTGGTTTAATTCAAATTGAACTAATCCGATCGGACTAGTCATTTTCCGGTCGAAAATTTTGATGATCGATAATCCGATCGGACCAACCAAGATCAATCACATCCTCTTGAGTGCAAAAATGACAAAAATGCCCTCAATCAAAAATGACAAAAATGCCCTTAATTGAGAATGACAAAAATGCCATTCTTCAAGGATTAAGCAAATTAATTAGGGGATTAGCAAATCAATCATGGCCATTCATTTAGAATTGATCATGTCCATCCATGATGCCATGTCACCAATCCTTAGCTATTAAGGAATATTCTTAATCATTAAGGATTCATTTTAGACCATTTGATCAATCTAAGGGCTAAAATTCAAAGTTGGGAGAGGTATATAGTGTTTTTTCCCTCCAAAAATCAAGGGGGGTTCATTTTTTAGATCTATTTTCTCTCTCCTCTCTCTCTCTCTCTCTCTCTCTCTCTCTCTCTCTCATGATCAGCTCTCTCTCTATCGAGCTCCCTCATGGCCATCGGCCTTCCGGCTCCTTGCCGGCCGCTTTCCGGTGAGCCGCCGCCCCTCCGACGTCCCCCACGACGGCCTGAGGCTGGTCGCAAGACCAGCTACCCTCGTTGGTGGCCGGAGCTCCTTTTATTCGACACAGTCTCCCTCGGTGCACATCACAGGCTTTACCGCCGGTGATTTGTCCAGCCGGTTCAACCGGCTGAACCGGCTTTCCGGCGACCTCCTCCGGCGATCCAAAGCCTCCGACTACATTCCCCGGTGTCTTCAAGTCGCTGTGGTGTCCGGCCTCACATCGAACGGCCACCGGATCACATCCTTAACCTCAACTTTTACTGATTAGTCTATTTGTATGAACAAGAGTTGAATCTCACGTTATCTTGTGCAATCCATTATCGTAGGTTGGCCGAGCTTTCCGAGGTTTCTCCATGTCATTCTAGATCAGAATACGGAGGCCGGATCGCTCGCTTGAGCGTTGGATCATTATGAGACAAGGTAAGAACACTTGAACACAATTCTGCAAATTCGTGTCCAGTGAAACCTATTGGCTTGAGATGCTTTTTTGAGCTTGTTAACGTCGAAATCTGATGAAGTTATAAACTAGAGAGTCGTAAAGCTCGTCTTAAGCTTCGATTTGTTAGATCATATGCCTCAATCGGACTTGATTTGCTATGTCAAAACATTTTTAGAAGTTAGGATCAGAACCTAGAATATGTAGTATAAGTCTGTTTTGATGATTCCCTGACTGACGTTGTGCTGTTTGATGACTTTTACGATTTTCTACGATCATTTTCTGGAAAAACTTCCTTCATGAGAGTTGTAAAACACATCCTGATCTATTCACCATAAAATTTTCACAAAATTTTGAGCATGTTAACCTAGTACGATTTGCAACGTCATATGCATGCAAATCTGGTGACATGCTAGTTTCAGTCAACCTTCGTGTGTTCTTCGATTTTCATAAATTCGTGTGTTCGAGATATGAAAAAATTTTCTTCACGAAAGTTCTTCCTGAGATCGAGATCTTTCTATTAATACTAATTTCATCAAAATTGAAGATCATTTGAATTTTCAAAAGGAATTATCACAATTTGATCAGAATCTATGTCCAGATCTGATTTTCATTCCTTTGGAGTTCAAAAGATGTTTCTCCGAATTTGATAAAGTTAGAGTCCTTTTTTGCAAAAAATCAAAACTACAAAGTTACTCATTGGGGTCTCGTTATGTCAACTGGAAATTTTGAGGACCTAATTGCAATTTTTGGAGGGTCAATTTGCTTGAAAAGTCTCTTCGGGTTGAAATTTCATTTGCAATTGAGTCCTTCGTGAAAATCGAATTTTATAAACATTTGGAGTCCTTTTTAGCAAAAACGCAAAACATAAAAGTTGTTGCACATGGGGAATCCTAACCGTACAAAAATTTTCACGCGGTTTTGATAAGGTTTGTTATTTTTCCCGCCATTATTTTGAAATTCATAACTGAACCGAGTCCAGCCTGTTACTGAGATTAATTCGATATTTTCGGGAAAATTGGCTAGGATTTAGGAAAAATGGTCTTCTTGACTTTTGATCCTCATGTCATAAGCTTTCTAAGGACACCTGAATCACTTCATTTGGACGTCATTAGGATAGTTAATCACATTCAAACAGATTCTATCCGAATTAGGCATTAATTGAATAAGTGGTCTTTTTTTATAAAGCCCACTTCTCATGGTTTGTTTGGCTTCGAAACAAGGCCCATGGGCTTGAATGCATGTTCATTTTATGATTATACATGTGTTTGTTAGATGAATGTTAGGCCCGGTGCATGTTAGGCGGGTAGCTCATTCTTGGTCATTAGAACCCGACTTTAGGGGTTAATTGATATTAGTTGACGTTTTGTGAATGCAAATGGTAGCTCATTATCATTAACCATTAATCAAACAATGTTAGGTGATTAGATGGGTGATGAATCAAATCGCATGAAAAACAAAGGCCGATCCCGAGGCCTGTGCTTAATTAATGATTGATTGCAACATTGTTCTTTCATATGTCATTTGTTATGAATGAATGTCATGGATGTAAACATCGACACTCGAGAGGCGGTCCAAGGAAGAATAATCCGAAATAGTAGAAGACCAATGTGATTGACCAATGTCCAATCCGGTATCAATTTGTACTCATTTGACGATAGTTCCAAACCGATGTCCTATCCGTTTCAATTTGTACTTAATTCATTCATCCCCGATCATGTCTCGGGTTTTCAATTCGTGTTGTAATAAACACCCGACGAGTTGCGGGTTCTTACTTTTTTTTACTTTCTCACACTTAGAATTAGCTCGTCTTTTCAATACTTCGAGTGTTTACTTTACGTAATGTCCTTCAAATACAATTGATTGTTTTTTTTTTTAAGATAGGATTAGTCTAGAATCTTAAATGAAAATACAAAAACAAAATGCATGATCACATAGTTGACTAAGACTTTGGCATGAAAATGGTAAAAAATAAATTCATGACAACTTAGATAACAACCATATTAAGTTTAGCGGTACCGAAAGGGCGTTAATAGAAATATTAACGTAAGCTAGTCCCCGAACCTTTGATCTCTGGTTTTCGTAGAAACCGAGGCGAAATTCCAGCGTTTCGGTTGGGTATTCTAACCGACCCCCGACCTAGGCTAGTGGCGACTCCTAAAAAATAAAAACAATCTGCTGTCACGCGAGATATGGATTTAGGGAAAATCTACGTTCATGATCAATGGGTCATATGGCTAAACAAAAGATTTACACTTCAGCAAAATCATTTTTATAAGATGCCATATGAACCATCTCATGAACACTTATCTCTAAACCCGCCTCATCCGAGCTCGGCCCTCGAGGGGTAGGTCGCGACAGGCTTGGCGACTCCACTGGGGACTAGGTTACAAACCTAAGTGGATTAAAGCCGTAATAAACTTGATTGGTTGTTATCTCACTTGTCTACATTTTGTAGCATCGACTGCATGTCAAAGTCGCGTGGAAAATGAGGTTAGTCCACTAACCATGTGTTAAATGGTTTTGAAGGTGGGAGCCATAAGGGTTGGAGTGAATGAAAACCCTTTGTTTTGTAGGTGGTGTTCGGGTGAATGTCGAATGTATGAGATTATATTGAAGTGTTGTTTGCTTTAGATTTAAATGCATGTTTACTTGCTTTAGCACGACACAATGCATCCACATCCCGCGGTCTAAAACCCCGGATCGCTTTAGGGCACCTTTAGGAGGTATTAAGAGTGGAATCCGCATGTGAATCCATGTGGTAATCCATTTTCAATACCGCTCATCTTGATTAGTAAGAAGTGCACCGACTGACGTTAGTAGCGGTGGGTAAACTCTTCTTATCTAACTAAGATGGGGACCTTAAACCTTTAGAATCCTACCCTTAGATGTCAAAACTCACATGTCCTCATGCGATGTGTCGATGTGTTTGCCATTTTCTCTTCGTGGTAAGGTTGATTGTATCATTCTACAATTTCAATTACGCCATTTCAATTCCACGTTATATTCTTTTCTATAATGCTTGGTGATTAATCTCGATGTCTCAAATTAGGATTAGTCAAAATGGATATGTCGGAGATTCGAATCGTCCCCGTACTAAGAGCTCTCGTGACCATGTGGGAAAGTCTCGAGTCAAAGCATAAAGACTACGTGGAAAAGAGGATCGGATATCTTCCCGTACTCTTATACATCGAGCCTCGTATCGCCATGATCAAAGCATTGTCCCATTTTTGGAACTCGAAGACATCCACTTTTGTGTTTGGTCGAAATGAGTTGACCCCTACAATTGAGGAATACGATATTGCCATTGGTAGAGTCGGGTCTTTTGGTCTAGTCAGTCCTCCGATAGATATAGATCCTATAATTCTTTTGAGCCAATTCTTAGGAATCGATATTCTCCAAATCAAAGGCGTTCTTAGAGGAAATTCCAACGCACTTTCTTTCACATTCTTAGAACGACATTTTTCTAGCTTGCCAAAAGAATCGGGTAATCAAATTCCTCAAATTTTTCTCTTAGCATTCTTTGGTTTTGTGGTTTTTCCATTTACCAAAAAGACCATGGATCCTTTGGTAGTTCACATTGTCAATCAAGTGTGTATGTTCAAAAGATTCTCCAATATGATTTTAGGTGAGACCTTCGTGTCACTTAATAGGTTCAAACAAAACAAAAATGGTATTTTTAGAGCCCCAATAGGTTTACTTCAAATTTGGTTGGTCTCTCACCTTAAAGATTTCGGTCTAAGCTTGAAAATCATAGATGTATCCAAAGATTGTCATCCTATCTCGCTCTTCCGAAAAAAGGAAGAAATCTTTCCTTATTGGTTGTTTTCAACTTGGTTTAATTTTTTCAAGAACCTTGTTCCAAATCAAATCCAATGGCATGTTCGTTGGCTTGGAAATCCCGAGATGCGCCTTAATAACGAATCCGACAACCCAATCCCACTCTTGGGTCTTACGGGGTCTACGTCATATTACCCTTTTAGGGTGATCCGTCAATATCGCGCACTTCAAAAGATTCCGCCATTCCTCAAGCTGGGGTTATATCATTTTGACTATCGCAAAGATGTCATCCAAAAAAACCAAATTGTGGATTTGAAGGAAATGGTCAAGTCTATCATTAATATATGGTACAAATGTTGCCCAGAGTCAATTCTTATTACCGATGAATCAGAATTGGAAGGGGAAATGAAGGTACATCACACATTGCCGGAGTACATACACTGTCGTATCGAGCCCGAGCTTAAAGTGGATCTCCCTAATGTTCCCGAGAAGCCAACTCAACAGCAAGCTATAGCCGCAAGAGCTCTTAGAGAAAAGGATGAGGCTTTAGCCGAGGTTGAACGCTTGACTCAAGAAAACAAAAGAATTCGCCTTGCATCTAAAGAAGATCCATTAGGAGTTTGGCTATATTCCATGAGGAAATCTCCTTTCATGTAATTTTCATTTTATAGATTTGATGTATAGGGTTTCCTTTTTACTCATTTTAGTAATGATGTAATAGGATTCTCTTCTTGTCTTTAAGGGATTGTATTTCACAAATTTTGTTGTTAATAGTGAAATTTCCCTTGTGTGTTCTTTCTTTTCCGAGATTCCAATGGAATATAGATGGGCATCTTGATTAATCATCGTGTGTTACCCCTTTAATTGTATAATTTCTTGTGAGGAAATTATGATAAGAGATTATTCACGTGATATTGGGATCATGAGAATATTTCTTATCTCTATTTCATCTAAAGAAAATATAAAATTGAAAGGTTTTTTATATTTTCGTCTCAATTCATTTTCCGTATACTAATTTGATTTCTATTTTTTACAGAGAGTATTAAAATACGGCTGAATCGCGCTTTATTATACGCACCCGTTGCCAAACAACGATGGAGAACGAAGACACTCGTACCCATGTTATTACCATTGAGAATCAAATGGCACAAATGATGGCGCTCTTAACTGATCTTGCAAATCAAGTAAAGAACTTCACTCCTGTGTCTCCTGCTGCTGCGGCTTCTACTCCTAATGCGCCCACTAATGCGCCAGTGATAGATCCTGTTGACAAAGGACCTGCTGAAGAGGTCCCCGTTAATGCCATTCCCACCGTCATCGATTTAGAAGCTCCATCTAAGGAGTCGCATGTCGTTCACATGGATGAAGAGAGTGCGAGACGTCTTGCAAAATTGGAGGAACGCCTATGCATGTTGCAAGGTTATCAACTCCAAGGCTTTGATAAGTTGTCGCCTTTTACAAAGGTGAAAGTCCCTGATTTTTATAAGGAGCCCGAATTTTCAAGGAAGTATGATGGAACTGGGTGCCCTAAAATCCACTTGAAATATTATTTGAGCAAGATGGCTCGTTATTCCGATAACACCCCGCTGTTGATCAACAATTTTCAAGATAGCTTGGCAGATTCCGCCTTGACATGGTTCATCGAATTGGATTTGGAGAAAATTTGCACCTGGAAAGATCTTGCAGATGAATTCCTCCAACAATACAAGTTTAATACCGAAATTGCTCCAACCCGTGAAGAGCTGGTCCGGGTTGACAAAAGGAGGAATGAAATCTTTAGAGCATATGCCCAAAGGTGGAGAACTATGGCGTCTCAAGTCAAACCTCCGTTGTCCCGAGAAAGAGATCATGCAGCTGTTTTTTCGAGCTCTACCTCGAGAGTACTTCGATAAGATGTTTAATAACACGTGTATCAATTTTCCTGCAATGGTTGAATTGGGAGAACGTATTGAAGGAATCATGCAAGAGGGTCGATTATTCGAGACGACGACTCGCAGATTTACCTTAAAGAAGGATAAGGAGCCAATGGTGGAGGTTGCCTATATTCAAAATCCTAATGCTCAAAAGCCATTAAACGCACCAGTTCAAAGGTCCGTTATGGAAACAGGGGGTTCTTCCCGAAATTTTGATCGAAAAGAAAAAGCTCCACAAAGACAATTCACTCCATTACCAAGACCTATGTCTCAGTTGCTGCCGATGTTGATTGAACAAAGACTCGTAGCGAAAGAAATCCTGAAGGACAACCCACCAAAGTTTGCTGGGTTTGATTTGGCAAAATCTTGTGTGTATCACATGGGTGAGAAGGGCCATGATGTGAACAACTGTTACACTCTCAAAGTTAAGATTCAGAACCTGTTGGATAAAAAGATCTTGTCGTTTAAAGATGCCACGCCAAATATTCAACAAAATCCGCTCCCTAATCATACCGAAGCCGTTAACGTGATATTTGGAGACGAGAATGAGAAACCTTTCTTGTTCGACATGATGAAATTGAAAGAGTTATTGACTATAGCTAGAGATCAACCGAAAGAAGGAAATGTATCCTGGGAGGAGAAAATGTATTGCTTAGCCAAAATGGCTGCTTTAGGCATAATTCAGCCTCTTCAAGGAAGGAAGCCCGGAAGGGTCCACCGAGACTGCTGTAATTGATTTGTCGTCCGAAAAATTCTCATTCAAGTTCGCAGGTGAAGCCTCATGCTCTAAGCCAAAAGATGATGGATACGAGCCAAACGTTGATGAACCTTGGATTGACACGCATTCCGATAGTGATTTGGAATGTGAGAGTAAGAATGCCCGTCGAGATCGTGAATTCATGAAGAAAGCTATCGAAAAAGGTGAAATTGTTGATACCCTCGGACAACCGAGTGGTAAATATGACTTCATAGTCAAATACACGACACCTCCAAGTTTCTTAAATCGACCCCAAGGGATATCGTTCTCGATGGATGGGGAGGCATGGATGATGAAAGCATACCCGCCAATGAAGACAAAGAGTATACTTCTGACACGGATTCTGATCTTGTTGCTAGTAAGACTCATTGGGATCGCGAATTTATAATGACCGCTCGTGAGTGTGATGAAGTGGTTGATACTCTAAGACAATCAAGTAGGAAATATGACACTTTTGTCAAATGTTTGCCTCCGCCAAGTTTCTTTATTGATTTGAAAAACATTGTTCCGACTGGATGGAGCGATGACGAAGATAATAGAAAAGTTCTTTCCGATGCTGATTCGGAATTCGAATGCCATATTTCCCACTGGGATCGGGAGTTCGTTAAGAAAGCGGTTGAAAAGGGCGAGATTGTTGACAATCTCGGGCAGCCAAGTGGAAAATACGATTTCATGGTAAAATACTCTCCTCCTCCAAGTGCTTTTATTGACCCTAAGACTATCGTCCCGAGTGGATGGGGGTCTGAATTTGAAGATGATGGCATGGTAGCCATGATTGATCCTGTTGTGATTGAATTGAATGCAACTTGTGAAATCCAAGTGCACGTTGTGGAACCTGTGGTCATCGATCTAATGGCTGATGGCCTCGGAATATAAAGATCTCTAATGAAGATATTGAGCCTGTTGTGATCGAATTGCCAACGAAGAAAGATGAGAATTTGAAAGCAAGAATACCTCCTGTTTATGATTCCAAGGCAGTTCCATAGAATTATGAGTCTCATGAAATAGACGCTGTTACTCGGTCAGGCCGATGTTTTCCATCTCGTGAAGGTTTTGAGAAAAAGGCTGTAACCAAAGAAGAGGCGGAATAACTTCTCAAAACTCTCAAAACGAGTGAATCAGAAGTGATCGAGCAGTTAAGAAAAATGCCGGCTCAAATCTCGTTACTTGAACTATTCAAGTTTTCCGAGAAACATAGAAATGCTCTTTTAAAAGTTCTTAATGAAGTACATGTACCCGAGACAATTGGAGAGGTACAGTTGGAAGAGTTTGTAGGTGATATCCTTCTTAAGGATCAAATTTCTTTCTCCCGAAAAAGATTTGCCGCCGGAAGGGCGAGCACACTCTAAAGCATTATACATCTTTGTTCAGCACTTTGATACAAGGATATCAAGAGTACTTATTGATAATGGTTCAGCTCTCAATATATGTCCGTTATCAACTTTGCGTCGTCTGGGTATGGGTATGGATAATGTTCATCCTTCTAAGACTCCAGTCAGGGCCTTTGATGGCATGAAAAAGGAAGCTCTTTGTGAAATTAACTTACAACTGATGATTGGTCCGGTTATGTTCACTCAGAAATTTCAAGTGCTCGATATCCCAAGTAACTTCAGTTTGTTGTTGGGACGACCTTGGATTCACACTGCGGGGGTTATACCCTCAAGCTTACATCATATGATCCGCTTTGTCATCTGTGGTAAGATTATAACTGTCCATTGCGAGAAGGATACCGAAACTTTCAACAATACTGCAATTCCTTATGTGGAGCCAAAAGTAAAAGGAGAATCAAGTTACTACTCATTTGAGTTAGTGTCAGTATCTCATGTGCCCGCGGGCACTGTTGTGAGAAAGCCTCATTATTCAAAGGCAGCCCTTATGTCTAGCAAAGTGTTGATTGAGTATGGATTCGCTATTGGTAAAGGATTGGGAAAACTGTCCCAAGGCATTCTCACACCCATTGAGGTGACTAAGAGAAAGAAACGAGAAGGCTTAGGTTACCAAGGCGATCAACAAGATCAAGGTAATCAGAAAAGCCCGAGCATCAAAGAAAAGAGTTATCGACGTTTACTCCCCCATCCGTTGAAAGATTTCTTCTCTGGACCGCCAAAGTTCCTCCAAGATGAAGAAATAGATATCTATGGCATAAATCGACTTATTTGAAGAGAGTTCTGTGGGTGCCATTTTCGAGAGCTTGAAGAGGATCCGCCCTCTCGATCTGTTTGTGTAAGGGATGTTTTCCGTGTTCTACTTTGTTTTCAGTTGTTTTCAATTGTAATCCATTTAATTCTCCCCTGCGAGGGAATTCCGTTTGTTCATTTGTTTCGTTCATTTCAAGTGCTGTAATAATTCGGATCACGAGCTTTCGATCCAGAACACTATATAGCATTCATTTTCAATTCAATAAAAGCATATGCATGTTTTGTTAATAGACGTGCGAAAGTATACCAAACCAGCCCTATGATGATGCTTTGAGGCCTGGACTTTTGCACGATCTATAGTTTCAAAATAATTTTTTGGAACAAGGATGTCCAATGATATGAGGACGAGTTCCCCTTGAAATTTTCGAAAATTTAAAATTCGAAAATTTGTTTTCATCACATCTTCATGCATTGCATTTCTTATTTTCATATACTAACCTTTTTTTTGTTACATCTCAGGCATGACACTTTGCATAACCATAATAGTCATATGCATGGCTTGGATTCATGTCCAAAAAACTCATACGAATCTGATTATTCTGATCCCGAAAATGAAGAAGATTCCCAGGTTATTAAAAGGGAATGGATCCGACATGAAGAATCCACACCTCCCACGGAAGAGCAAACTGTTGTTATAAATTTGGGCGATTATGAAAATCCCAAAGAAACAAAAATTGGAGCAAGTCTCTCTCAAACAGATGCTGATCGACTGATCGAACTATTGAAGAAGTATTGAGATGTCTTTGCTTGGTCTTATGTTGACATGCCGGGTCTGGACCCCAACATTGTAGAACACACGTTGCCTCTTGATCCTGCCATTCCACCTAAGAAACAGAAGCTTAAGAGGACGAAGCCAGAATTATCCAAGAAGATTGAGGAAGAAGTCATGAAACTATTAAAAGTTGATTTCATTGAAGTTACTCATTATCTTGTTGGATTGCTAATGTTGTCCCAGTCATGAAGAAAGATGGGCGAGTTCGGGTATGTGTTGATTATCGCGACTTGAACAAAGCAAGTCCCAAAGATGATTTCCCATTACCACATATTGGCGTCTTGGTCGGACACCATGACCGCAGATTGAATTATTTTCTTTCATGGATGGTTTCTCTAGCTATAACCAAATCCGAATGAAGGAAGAAGATAAGACTAAAACATCTTTCATCACCCCATGGGGGACATTACATTACAAGGTCATGCCCTTGAATTGAAGAACGCGGGGGCAACTTACCAAAGAGCCATGGTGACACTATTCCATGACATGATGCATAAAGAGATTGAAGTTTACGTCGATGACATGATCGCTAAATCGCGACAAGGTGAAGACCACATTGTAGTCTTGAAAAAACTGTTTGATCGACTTAGAAAATTCAAGCTAAGGCTTAACCCCGCTAAATGCATTTTTAGGGCAAAGTCTGGAAAGCTCCTTGGATTTATGGTTAGTAACAAGGGCATCGAGATTGATCCCTCGAAGGTGAAGGCTATTTGCGATTTAAAACCTCCTTCTACTATTAAGGAAGTTCGAAGCTTATTGGGAAGATTGAATTATGTTGCAAGATTTATTTCCCAGTTATCAGAAACAGCCAAACCCTTCTTCAAGCTGTTGAAAAAGAATGCCAAAGTTGAATGAAACGAAGATTGTCAGAAATCTTTTCAACAAATAAAGCAATATCTTTCACAGGCACCAGTTTTGGTACCGCCTACTCCGGGTATACCTTTGATTTTGTACCTCACCATTCACGATGAGTCTCTGGGAGCTATGTTAGCGCAGAAGAGATCAGAGGATGGAATGGAATGCGCTATTTACTACCTTAGCAAAAAATTCACTTCTGGTGAAGCTCAATACCCAAAAGTTGAGAAAGCATGTGCAGCCTTAATCTGGGTATTACACAGATTACGGCAATACACTCTTCACCATCGTATCCTGCTTGTGAATGAAAATGATCCTATCAAGTATCTCTTGGAAAAGCCTGCATTGGTTGGAAGGCTTGCCAAATGGCAAATATTGCTCTCTGAGTTTGATATCCAGAGCATGTCTCAGAAGTCCATCAAAGGTCGAGCCATAGCTGATATGTTGGCTGAAAATCCCTTAAAGTCAGATGATTGGGATGAAATTGATGAAAGAATCCATTTGGTGTCACAAGACAAGTGGGTCATGTATTTTGATGGAGCCGTTAACCTCTCCGGTTCAGGTACTGGAGCAGTCCTGATATCCCATCGGGTTAGCATCATCCAGTAGCTGCAAAGTTGGTATTTCCTTGTACCAATAACATTTCAGAATATGAAGCTTGCATCCTCGGTCTCCAATTAGCCATCGATATGAAGGTTAAGAGATTACAAGTTTATGGTGATTCCGCACTTATCATCCTCCAGCGAGGAGGTGAATGGCAAACTCGTGATTCAAAACTGATTCCTTATCATGAGTATCTTAAAGATTTGGTGGAAGAATTCGAAGAGATCTCATTTGATTATTTGCCAAGATCTCAGAATCAATTTGCTGATGCTTTAGCAACATTATCCTCAATGTTACAAGTAACTGATGGATTGAACATTGATCCTTTGCAAATCGACGTTTTAAAAGAGCCTGCATATTGCATGGTTATAGAAGAACTCGATGGTCAACCATGGTACTATGACATCATGAATTACCTTCGAGAAGGAAAATTCCCCCAAGGAAGTCAAACTATGGATCGAAAATACTTGGCTAAGTTAGCTTCCAAATTCTTTCTTAGTGGAGGTGCTTTGTACAAGAGATCTTTCGATTCGATCCCCTTTGAAGTGCGTAGACACCAAAGAGGCCAATTTATTAATGAAGGAGATACATGAAGGAGAATGTGGTCCTCATATGAATGGTTATCTTCTAGCAAGGAAAATCATGAGGCTAGGTTATTATTGGTTAACCATGGAAGCCGATTGCATTCAACATGTCAGATGTTGTTATCAATGTCAAATTTATGGGGACAAAATCAATGCTCCCCCAAATGAATTACATCAAATGTCCGAGGTATGGCCTTTTTCAATGTGGGGGATTGACATTATCGGACCAATTAATCCTAAGGCGTCAAATGGACACCGTTTCATTCTAGTGGCTATTGATTACTTCACCAAATGGATCGAAGCCAATTCTTATGCTCACGTCACGCTGAGAAGTGAGGCAAAATTTATTAAATCGAGACATTATTGCTCGATATAGGGTTCCAGAAGCAATTATCACGGATAATGGGTCAAACTTGAATAACAAAGTAGTGGATGAGCTACTCAATAAGTTTCACATTCGTCACTCGAATTCTTCTCCTTACCGCCCACAAATGAATGGAGCTGTTGAGGCGGCAAACAAGAATATAAAGAAGATTCTGTCCAAGACGGCAGAGAATTACCGAGATTGGCATGATCGGTTGCCATACGCGTTAATGGCTTATCGAACTTCCATTCGCACTTCGATTGGGGCAACACCATTCTGATTAGTGTATGGAATGGAAGCAGTTTTACCTGTGGAAGTGGAAATTCCTTCATTAAGGGTACTTTCGCAAATAAAGCTTTCTGAAGCGGAATGGATTCAACAAAGATTTGAACAGCTTAACATGATTGATGAAAAAAGGGTGAAAGCCCTATGTCATGGACAAAGCTACCAAAAGCAAATGGCTAAGTCATTCAACCGTAAGGTTCGACCCAGGCATTTTGAAGTCAATGACCTGGTTCTGAGGAAAGTGCTACCCGTTATTCCAGAACGTGGGAAGTTTTCCCCCAATTATGAAGGACCGTATGTCATCAAGAAAGTGTTACCTGGCGGAGCATTGATTCTTATAGAAATGGATGGCCGAGAATTGCCAAAACCTGTAAATGCTGATGCTGTCAAGAAGTATTTTCCTTGAATAAAAGTTTTGAGTTGCTTTTGGATTGAATCCAAGTCACTTTAGGACATTTTGCATCATGCATCTCATGCATACATTGCATTTTTGCATATTTGTTCATTTTGTAGGTGCTCAATTATTCTCAGGGAAGCTATTTCAAACTTTAAGGAGTCAAGCTCGAGGAAATAGCTACATAAAATCAATCTTCTCCGTAGAATTTAGGAGGTAGATCCTACATGTGAGGACCTTTTCTATCCAAAAGGTCTCTCAAGTTTGAAATTTTATCCCCATAGAAGTAAAAAAAAAAAAAAAATCAAAATCAAATCAAATGTTTTGATTTATCAAAATTCCCCACAGATGGGGGATTTAATCAAATGATCCTTTGAAAAAAAGAGGATTTCTTAAAAATGCCAAATAGAAATGCCTAGGATGATAAAACGCAAACTCCTGACTAAACACGTCCTTATACTCATTTTGAGAGAATTGAGCGAAAAAACCATGTCATAGGACGTAGGGTTCGTTCACATTGAATACATGGATTGAAATGATAAAAGGCATTTCATTTCTCTATCCTAAACACTCATGTTATCCTTTGCTAGCCACTTTGAGCCAAATAAGGAGAATTCCCAAAATATCCCTGTCAAGAACCACCCCATATTGGGGCAAAATAAGAAATTATGGTTGATAATTTTTGGAGCAAAAAGATTAAGAAAGATTTTATTACTTTCACTTGCATCAACCTGCTTGTGATAGTTTCAGATCGATCTTTATGAAAACTCGAAGCATCCCAAAGTGAAGAAGAGCATTCTTTTCCTCTACCCAAACACAGTTATCCTTTGCTTAGCCAAATTGAGCCTTAAGCATATTCATTTCAAAGCCCAAAATGTTGATTATCTCCCCACATTGGGGCAATGTATATGATTTAGCAAGGAAATTGAGAAATTGGTGAATATGTATAAAGTGTCTCGAGAGTCCAAAGAACTCAAAAGATAAATATTAAGGGGCATGAAAAAGCAATGTGCCTGGTAAAAGCAAGGCCGATGCCCATAAAAATGTGTCAAAAGCAAAAGCAAAAGCAAAAGTAAGAAAAAAGCAATATGCTTATGATGAAAGCAAAATTCTCATTGCAAAAGATGCTTAGAAAGAGCAAAGCTATTCTGTTGTAAGAAAAATGGACTCTCGAGACAATTTGATTTTCAAGAATCAAATGATATCATACTTGAATGATTTGGTAATGATGCCAAGATAATCATCATTCTTCTTTCAAACCCATTCTATCAAATTTCAAGCCTTTTCAGCCTAACCCGAACCGACATTACAACCCTCTCCGAAGTCTCTTCCGATTGGGATGGTTTGAGTTAATGTAAAGATTTCACAAAGGAACTACCGCTAGAAGGAGTGGAAGTAATCCTATCTTGTCTTATCTTCAAGGTTCTTGACTTGTAAACCCGCTGAAGATATTGATGGTATGTTTTTATTCTTGGCCTTAAAGCAAATACCCTTTGTGTAAGCCCATGACCAAGCCTACATTACGGTCCTTTTGAAAGACCTTTCTGATCAATCAATTTGTATTCAATGTGAACGTTTTCGAAAACCTTTGACATAGGTTCGTGAAGCATCACCAGTGAGAATTGAATAGCTTTCCCACATCGATGAATGGGAATTAAAGCCTTTATGAGAGCCAGTGTGAAAGACCTTTTAGATTAGGTTATTTCCAGTTTGGCATTTTTATCTAACCTCTTTAGGTGGTTATTCAAAAATCATTTTGTTAAAATTTCCTCTTAAGGATTTTGATGATTAGTGCTTTTCACCAAAAGTTGAAAAATTCCGTTTGATTTGTTGTTAAACAATCTCGGAACTTTTTTTTCAAAATATCTTTCCCCAGTGGATCGGTTTTTGGTTAGCCTAAACCATAACTTTCATTTTTGATTTTTGGTCAGCCTAAACCATAACCCCTTGTCTTAGGTTCCTGGTCATCCTTAAACCTTGTCTTAGGTTCCTGGTCATCCTTAAACTTTGTCCTTTGGTTCTTGGTTTTCCTTAAACCATAGATTTTCCATAAAACCATTTATGTTTCCTTTCTTCCTTCATTCCATCACATGAGAGAGAGAAGAGAAGAACACGTAAATAATCTCACAATCCAACGGTAAGTGTTTCAGGTAAGACTTTGATCAAACGTCTTTGTCTTTATTTCATTTCCCAAATGGAATCGACTAAAATTTACAGGTGTCAATTGGTTTTTGAGCGAAACCTCTTCGAACTCCCACTCAAAGAGGGGCAGCTGTTGACACCTAATTTTAGCCGATGCGTCATTAAAAATAAAAATTCGAGATTATGGTTTCCGATTTCGACGGAGCCTGTTTTTTGAGCAAAAAGTGTCGTTTTTTAATTCCGTCTGTTGGCTTAGCTTTTGTAAGCGATTTTCTATTCATTTTATGCAAAAACCCGAAAAGTCAAATGGTTGACTTTGGCGTTGCCTTTTTGGTCAACCCTTTGACCAAAAGTCAACCCCAGGTCAAATTGGGGCTTTTTGCATAAAAAGATTCCTTTCAAGTCCAATTTCACTTTAGAAGTGGAAATTTTAGAAAAATTCAAAGATTTGATCATAAAATCAAGCTCCTAGTGAAAAGTCAACTAAGGTTTGACTTTTGGTCAAACCTTTGACCAAAAAAATTGAAAAATACAAAAAATCCAAAAATCATTTTATTTTATATTCAATTTACCTTTGGCATTAGAAATTTTACAAAAATCGATTCAAAATCAACTTTTTCCCAAATTGCGGAAGTTGATTCAAATCGGCCAAAAATGAAATTACTTCATTTCTAGTCATTTTTTAGGTTAGTTTCCTTCACGACATTTGATTTAGAGGTCATTTTATATCCAATTTTTGAACCAATTTTGCGATTCCAATCCAAACACAAAAACCCCCAATTTTAGCCCTAAGCAGTGATTTTGATCGATTCTTCGTGATGTGTGCAATTAAGACACGAATGAGCCTAATTTCTTATATGAAATCCAAATTCAAAATCAATTTTGGAAGAATCACATGAATTTGGGTCAATTTGATCAATTTAGTGATCCAATGATTAGGAAGTCTAAGAGTAATTAGTCTAGATAGCGCAATTCAACTTGACCCACTCTAGACTAATATTCAATTTGATGAATTGGGACTCAATTTGGTTAATTAGACTTCAATTAAACTTGTCAGTCTAGCTCGGTCATGCAATTGCCTAAATTCAGAGCTAATTGACTCAAATTGGTTTAATTCAAATTGAACTAATCCGATCGGACTAGTCATTTTCCGGTCGAAAAATTTGATGATCGATAATCCAGTCGGACCAACCAAGATCAGTCACATCCTCTTGAGTGCAAAATGACAAAAATGCCCTTAATCAAAATGACAAAAATGCCCTTAATTGAGAATGACAAAAATGCCCTTCTTCAAGAATTAAGCAAATTAATTAGGGGAGTAGCAAATCAATCATGGCCATTCATTTAGAATTGATCATGTCCATCCATGATGCCATGTCACCAATCCTTAGCTATTAAGGAATATTCTTAATCATTAAGGATTCATTTTAGACCATTTGATCAATCTAAGGGCTAAAATTCAAAGTTGGGGGAGGTATATAGTGTTTTTTTCCTCCAAAAATCAAGGGGGGTTCATTTTTCAGATCTATTTTCTCTCTCTCTCTCTCTCTCTCTCTCTCTCTCTCTCACGATTAGCTCTCTCTCTATCGAGCTCCCTCACGGCCGCCGGCCTTCCGGCTCCTTGCCGGCCGCTTTCCGATGAGCCGCCGCCCCTCCGACATCCCCCACGGCGACCTGAGGCTGGTCGCAAGACCAGCTACCCTCGCTGGTGGCTGGAGCTCACTGTTCCGGCCTGATCCCCCCTCGGCAGCATCACCGGCTTTACCGACGGTGATTTGTCCAGCCGGTTCAACTGGCTGAACCGGCTTTCCGGCGACCTCCTATGGCGATCCAAAGCCTCCGACTACATTCCCCGGTGTCTTCAAGTCGCTGTGGTGTCCGGCCTCGCATCGAACGGCCACCGGATTACATCCTTAACCTCAACTTTTACTGATTAGTCTATTTGTATGAACAAGAGTTGAATCTCACGTTATCTCGTGCAATCCATTGTCGTAGGTTGGCCGAGCTTTCCGAGGTTTCTCCGTGTCATTCCAGATCAAAATACGGAGGCCGGATCGCTCGCTTGAGCGTTGGATCATTGTGAGACAAGGTAAGAACACTTGAACACAATTCTGCAAATTCGTGTCCAGTGAAACCTGTTGGCTTGAGATGCTTTTTGAGCTTGTTAACGTCGAAATCTGATGAAGTTATAAACTAGAGAGTCGTAAAGCTCGTCTTAAGCTTCGATTTGATACACACATGCCTCAATCGGACTTGATTTGCTATGTCAAAACATTTTTAGAAGTTAGGATCAGAACCTAGAATATGTAGTATAAGTCTGTTCTGATGATTCCCTGACTGACGTTGTGCTGTTTGATGATTTTTACGATTTTCTACGATCATTTTCTGGAAAAACTTCCTTCATAAGAGTTGTAAAACACATCCTGATCTGTTCACCATAAAATTTTCACAAAATTTTGAGCATGTCAGCCTAGTACGATTTGCAACGTCATATGCATGCAAATCTGGTGACATGCTAGTTTCAGTCAACCTTCGTGTGTTCTTCGATTTTCATAAATTCGTGTGTTCGAGATATGAAAAAATTTTCTTCACGAAAATTCTTCCTGAGATCGAGATCTTTCTATTGATACTAATTTCATCAAAATCGAAGATCATTTGAATTTTCAAAAGGAATTATCACAATTTGATCAGAATCTGTGTTCAGATTTGATTTTCATTCCTTTGGAGTTCAAAAGATGTTTCTCCGAATTTGATAAAGTTAGAGACCTTTTTTGCAAAAAATCAAAACTAAAAAGTTGCTCATTGGGGTCTCGTTATGTCAACTGGAAATTTTGAGGACCTAATTGCAATTTTTGGAGGGTCAATTTGCTTGAAAAATCTCTTCGGGTTGAAATTTCATTTGCAATTGAGTCCTTCGTGAAAATCGAATTTTCTAAACATTTGGAGTCCTTTTTAGCAAAAACTCAAAACATGAAAGTTGTTGCACATGGGGAATCCTAACCGTACAAAAATTTTCACGCGGTTTTGATAAGGTTTGTTATTTTTCCCGCCATTATTTTGAAATTCATAACTAAACCGAGTCCAGCCTGTCACTGAGATTAATTCGATATTTTCGGGAAAATTGGCTAGGATTTAGGAAAAATGGTCTTCTTGACTTTTGATCCTCATGTCATAAGCTTTCTAAGGACACCTGAATCACTTCATTTGGATGTCATTAGGATAGTTAATCACATTCAAACAGATTCAATCCGAATTAGGCATTAATTGAATAAGTGGCCTTTTTTATAAAGCCCACTTCTCATGGTTTGTTTGGCTTCGAAACAAGGCCCATGGGCTTGAATGCATGTTCATTTTATGATTATGCATGTGTTTGTTAGATGAATGTTAGGCCCGGTGCATGTTCGGCGGGTAGCTCATTCTTGGTCATTAGAACCCGACTTTAGGGGTTAATTGATATTAGTTGCCATTTTGTGAATGCAAATGGTAGCTCATTATCATTAACCATTAATCAAACAATGTTAGATGATTAGATGGGTGATGAATCAAATCGCATGAAAAACAAAGGCCGATCCCGAGGCCCGTGCTTAATTAATGATTGATTGCAACATTGTTCTTTCATATATCATTTGTTATGAATGAATGTCATGGATGTAAACATCGTCACTCGAGAGACGGTCCAAGGAAGAATAATCCGAAATAGTAGAAGACCAATGTGATTGACCGATGTCCAATCCGGTCTCAATTTGTACTCATTTGACGATGGTTCCAAACCGATGTCCAATCCGGTTTCAATTTGTACTTAATTCATTCATCCCGATCATGTCTCGGGTTTTCAATTCGTGTTGTAATAAACACCCGACGAGTTCACGGATTCTTACTTTTTTTTACTTTCTCACACTTAGAATTAGCTCGTCTTTTCAATACTTCGAGTGTTTACTTTACGTAATGTCCTTCAAATACAATTGATTGTTTTTTTTTTTAAGATAGGATTAGTCTAGAATCTTAAATGAAAATACAAAAACAAAATGCATGATCACATAGTGGACTAAGACTTTGGCATGAAAATGGTAAAAAATAAATGCATGACTACTTAGATAACAACCATGTTAAGTTTAGCGGTACCGAAAGGGCGTTAATAGAAATATTAACGTAAGCTAGTCCCCGAACCTTGATCTCTGGTTTTCGAGAAACCGGGCGAAATTCCCGCGTTTCGGTTGGGTATTCTAGCCGACCCCCGACCTAGGCTAGTGGCGACTCCTTAAAAATAAAAACAATCTGCTGTCACGCGAGATATGGATTTAGGGAAAATCTACGTTCATGATCAATGGGTCATATGGCTAAACAAAAGATTTACACTTCAGCAAAATCATTTTTATAAGATGCCATATGAACCATCTCATGAACACTTATCTCTAAACCCGCCTCATCTAAGCTCGGCCCTCGAGGGGTAGGTCGCGACACAGTTCAGTACAGCTTATCATCCACAAACGGATGGCCAGTCTAAAAGAATGATTCAGACTTTAGAGGATATGCTCAGGGCATGTGTATTGGATTTTCAGGGTAAATGAAAAGAGCAACTGTGTAACATCTTGAATTTCAACCCATTTCCGGGATTCGACGAAGTGGATATTATTTCTCATTTGATTTTAGTACGTCTCGCCCGGAGCTGGCTCCTCGCGAGATACTGACCAATAAGAAAGGCTAATTAGGAAAACGGTACATGGATCGGGGACCCGATTGCGAATCGAGCATTGATTCCGAGAAATGATAGGAAAGTATTTTGGGCTTTAGGAAGGTAACGGATTTGGTTTGGCCACCGACGTACGATCGGATCGTGGGCGATTCCGCTCAACCGAGAGTACGAGTGACGAACAAATCCCAAACTTGAACCGAATGATCGTGACGCTTGGAATAATCAATAATTCCTTGCGTTCTCCCGGTAATCAAGACCTTCATGACTCGAGTGATCCTAAGTCGATATGCGTAACCCCTAAACAGCCATCCGTCAATGAGAGACTCAAAAATTCTGAATTGAGCAATTTTGATCACCAAATTGGATCTGAACTTTCGATGTCGAAATTTTATGAGTATTTGCGACTATTTTGCAAGGCTAACGTCATTTTGGTGTAGCCACATACATTTGGGGCTAGTCCAGTTGAAAATTGGAATTTTTGGCGAAATTGAAAAAATTACGATTTTACCCTTTTGGACTTCGATGTCGATTTTTGAGGCCGTATGAGATTATTTTTTAAGGCCGATGCCATTTCAGGATGGCCACGCATATCTAGAGTAGTTACGATCGAAAACTGAAATTTCGGCTGGGAAGTGAAAAATTACTATTTTGTCCTCTAAACTTTACAGTCGATTTTCGAGGGCTTGTGCGATCATTTTTACGAATTCGATATCATATTATATTGACCACACACATTTGGGGTTGGTACGATCAAAAAATGAAATTTCGATATGAGACCAAAAAATTACTGTTTTGCCCCTGGATCCTGTATTGGGTATTTCGAATTTTGAATAATTTTGGGCAATAATTGAGGATTAAAATAAGTGAATAAGGAATTGGAATTATTGAATTACCCATTTGCCCCTCAATTATTGAATTGGGCTAATTATGGACCGTTAGATCAATGGCAAAATGGTCCGAGGGCTCGGATCGCGACACGTGGCACCCTTAGCCCCCTATATTTGACCAGTCCGACCTTTCTCTCTCTCTCTCCTCCCTCATTTTATTGACAACTCCCAAGCCAACCCCTCCTCCATGTTTTCCTCCTCCTCCGCCGGTTTTCCTCGCCGCTCGCCGGAGCTTGTCGCCGCCGCACGTGCCGCCGCCCGTCCAGCCGCCGTCGTGCCGTTGCCTCGCCTCATCACCCTCATCCTGACCTCTACTTCTCTCCCTTTCTCTCTCCTTCTCCGATTGTCTGTATGGTGTCCGTACGGCGTCCGTACGACATCCGCGCACGACATCCCACGCTAACCACCGCGCCCTCGCCAGCCACCATCTCCGGCCATGCCCCGTCCGTACAAATGCGCATACGGCGTCCTATACCGCCTATCGGTCCATACCGTCGTTCGTACCGCCATCTGTACCACCGGCTGCCGTGAACCGTCGTCGTCGCCGACTCTGAAACGCCGCCACTAATTTCACCATTCACCGGTAATCGGTCGCTCGTTTCTCATTATTGTGATCTAGAAATTAGGTGAGTGTATTTACTAAATCCTGATTAGGACTGATAGTGCATTTTCTAGACTGGATTGTGTATGACTAGTGTATGTTGGGAGAAATTAGTGCACCTTATGGTGAAGATTGGTACTGAAATATTACTGGTGGAATAGTGTGATTCAATTAGGAATAATTATTGGCCTCAAAGTGATTGCCCATTAGTGACCTTTCGGACTGGTATGGGCTAGTTAAGGACTAGCTGACTGGATTGCTAGGTATGCCCGGGCTGAGTGAATGGTTGATTGTGTGTCCAATTATTAGGGAATCGAATAATGTCATGTCGCATGCTCGTGTGGTCGACTCGTGCGGAGTGTGATCAGCCATTTGATGGCTTGAGTGGGCTATTGAATTACACATTGTGAATTTGGGCCGCACGGTATTAATAGGCCAAGTAAGCACGTGGCTTGTGAATTAGGCACTGTGGAATGACTTTGATTGAACTGTGTGCCTGTGCCTATGTTATGTGGATGCTCATGTTGCATTGTGTTGCATTTCATGGCACGCGTTATGAATGCCGAGAATGAGGCTTGTGATGAAATTGTGCGAGATTGCGTGCCTGTCATAAGCATGTGATCACCTAATGCGGGGTGATCACAATTCGCCTTGATACGTGTTACGCAAGGTTTAGATAATAACTGGCTGTGTGTATGTGTGATCACGATTTGCCCTGATACGTGTTACGCGGGGTGTACCGTCCTGATGCGTTTTATGCGGGACCATGCTTGGTACGTCCGAAAGACGACCAACCTGATGCGTTTTACGCGGGCTCTGGTTCGTGAGGAGAGCAGTGTTGCGCCTGATGTATTTTGACGCGGGCTAGAGACATTGGGCCGGAGGCATTTTTACGTTAGCCACGGAGTGTTGTGATTTAAAAAGAGACCTCATGCACTTTATAGTAGGTCGTGGTAAACGAGAATAATATAATTGGGCCAGTGTATGATGTGAGACAGAATGTGGACATTTGCATGCATAAGAATGCATGGGCTGGTGTGCGAGTATGCAGGATTCGGTGAATGACACGCGATATTACCATTATTGAGTATGAGCATGCGTTTGACGTACGCGTGAATCGAGTGCTTGGGTATGTGACTTGATTAAATTATTATTGCGAATAACCTACAGAGTCAGCTAGGTAAAAGATCAGGGCCAGAGGGCCTAGGTTGGAGTTTATTTATGAGTTGAATTTGCAGTGTTGTTTTGTGTTGTCAATCAGGAGATTACATGTTAGCCTAACCTAGGTTTACGGGGTTATACTCACTGAGATTCGTCTCACGGTTGTAATAACCCACATTTTCAGACCTCCGTCCCTGACCATGCCGAAGCTACACACACTTTTTGGGATCCCAATATAGATTCAACGGTCAACTAGCATATTTTCCTCTGGAAATGGGGAGGCTTATATTAGGTATCGATTGATAGTTTTTGTGAATGTGGGCGAGTATTTCTATCAGACCCAAGAATACGTTGCTTGCTGTCTTCGAGATGCGAATGGGAACATAAGCCAACCTCTCAGAACCTTTGACGCTCCGTTAGATGAGACTAGCCTAATGTAGCCTATAGTTGCAGATGGTGAGGTGACAAATCCTTAGAAGGCTCGGGATTGGGGTGTCCAGGATGACGTCGAGAATGGAGAGCCACGGGTGATTGTCAAAGACCCCGACCAATTTGAGGATGTGGAGAATGAACCGGAGGAGATGGACTTAGATGAGGGGGAAGATGGTGGAGTTGCTGAGCTTGGTGAAGATGAAGAGATAGGATTTTATTTAGACCCGGAGTTAGAGCCGAACTCAGAAGATGAGTGAGCTGCAGTGCAGGATATGGATTTTGAGGAGTCCGAGTCCCAAGAGAGCTCTTTAGAGGTGTCCTCTGAGTCCGATCCGGACTGGGTTCCCTAGGTCGACCTTGGACAAGATAGAGCGGGTTGCACCTTTTTTACTAAAGCCTGTCTTAGCCAGTCTAGTTCCCTTAGCCACTTGTCCCTTTTTGATCTTGTGGCTGCTGATCGTTTCCTACGTTGTGCCTTTTTGGTTTTGTGTAAAGAGTATATTGTAAAAAGGTTTCCCTATAGTAATACAAAGTATGTATTTTCATAGGTGTTGATTGCTGTTTGGCTATCCTTGGTTCATAATCTTTCTGTCAGGGTGGTTTATTTATTGCTTTCGCTTGTGCTTGATCTCTATGCGTTGGGTCGGCAACGCTGCCTGGGAGCGTTGCACCATAATCGACCGTGAAGTGAGATGTTGCGTTTCGTTCAAATACGGGGCGTGACAAACTACCCTTAGTAGAATTTTCTTATAATAATAGTTTTCAGCAGAGCATTGGAATGACGCCCTTTGAAACGCTATATGGCAGGGCTTGTAGGACGTCCGTGTGTTGGAATGAAGTAGGAGAAAAGAGTATCACCTGGCCAGAGTTAGTTCAGTAGTCAATTGAGGTTGTTAAGGTAATTAGGGAAAGGCTGAAAACAGCTCAAAGCTGTGAAAAGAGTTATGTAGACATAAGACGAAGACCTTTGGAATTTCAAGTAGGGGATCACGTATTTCTTAAGATATCGCCCATGAGAGGACTATCCAAATTTGGTAAGAAAGGGAAATTGAGTCTAAGGTACGTAGGACATTTTGAGGTTTTAAAAAGGGTTGGAGATTTAGCTTATCGCCTTGCACTTCTGCTAAATTTATTGCAAGTGCATAATGTGTTCCACGTATTGATATTGAGAAAATATGAACCGAGCCCAACTCATGTGTTGAATTATGAGGAGATAGAGGTCGATGATAGAGTGTCGTACGTTGATAGACCAATAAGGATCGAGGATCGGAAAGAGTGAGTTTTGAGGAACAAGACGATCCCGATGGTTAAGGTCGTATAGGAGCATCACAGGATTGAAGGCGTGACTTGGGAGAGTGAAGAGATAATGCAACGTCAATACCCCCATTTATTTGAGTCATTAGTTAGGTTGTAAATTTCAAGGATGAAATTTTTATAAGGGGGGAAGAGTTGTGATATCTTAAAATTTTGCCCACTTGGGATTTATAAAATTAATAGTTTACGGATGTGCTTGTAGTTAGATTTCGCCCGGAATTGATCACTTCGGGAATACTAATTGTTAGGGAAAGGCTAATTAGGGAATTAAATCCTCATGACCAAAGAACTCGATCGTGAACTGACTTTTGACCACGAAAATTGTCAAGGTGACATTTTGAGTCAGTGTAGGCCGATTTAAGGATAGTCAGAGATAAGTTGGCCACTGTCATAGTAGTAGACCACGGGTGATTCTACTGGACCACGAAATGAATTGACGGATGATTCGAAATCTCTACCAAACGATCATGCTTATTGGAACTAGTGATTGATCTTCGTGATTTTGTAACAATCGAGGTCGTCATGACCCGAGTAAACTTGTATGTGGCATGACTTAGTATCGGCCATGGGTCAATAGCACGAATTTCCGCAAAAGCCACCCGTTAGTTTGAGATTTGCTCGAGTTCCATTATTTAAACTTAGTCATTAAATTAGAGCCCAAATTGGACATTGAAAAATTAGGAAGTCACGACGGGACGTTAGGACGACGTTGTGGTTGGAATGTATAGTTTTGGATTTTCCCAAATCCTTGAGAAAAATTCAATTTCGGCAAGAAAATGGAAAAGTGACCATTTTACCCTTGGAGGTTAATAAAGGGCAAGTATTAGAGGGGAAGGGCATTTTGGTCATTTTGCCCTAATTTTTGAGTTGGACAATTTTGCCCTTGAAATTTTATGAAATTCCCAAATTACCTTTGGATATTTTTAGAAAAGATTCGATCTCGATCGTCAATTTCAAGATAAGATCGAATCTCGCATGTTGATTAAAAAAATTAGAGAGGGGCAAGATTGTAATTTGCCAAGTTGGTCAAAACTAGACTATTTTAGTCCAAATTTCTCTCTCTTTATCTCTTTATTTTCTCTCTTTCATCTCATGATAGCCCCCCACCAAAAGTTCTCTCTCTGTTCCCCTTGTCGCACGCTGCACCACCTTCACCGCCCGCACCCACCGCACCACCGCCGGGCCGCACCACCACCGCCCCGCACAGTTCACCACCCGGGCCTCGCCCCTCACCTGCCGCGACGCTATCCTCGCCCCGCCGAGTCCCCTCACCCTCGCCACTTCTCTCTCTCACGCTTAGTCTAGAATTTGGTAATCGACCTTAAAACAAACCGAGGTGAAATTGAGTTAATTAGATGCGGATTGGTACGGTTTTAGGAGCGGAACTGATTAGCGAGCCTTATGAATGAATTTGAGAGATTTTGATGGAAAATTACAGGCTAAAGGCGGGCTGTGAGGGGCTGATATGCGTGCTGTGATGTGTTGTCTAGTACGTAAATTGGGTATTTTGATTCGACGATTAATTATGTGAAAATGTTGTGAAGCGCTGGATTGATTCGCCATAGTTTGAATGTAGAAAAATGGCAATTTGTAGGTTGATTATGTGTTTTAATGTAGTTGAGTTGTGGTGATGAAATTGGGTGCATTAATATGTGCAACATCCCGATTTTTGGGCTTGGAAAGCCGCGGGTAAATTATAATATCCTCAATTTCAGTCTCGAGGAAATAGCTATAGTTTAAGTTTATCAAGTTTTTACTCTTGTTTTGGAAAACCCAGTTTTGGATTCTTTGTACCCCTTCGTTTTGTTATTTTTTGGAGAGAGTTTTGTGGTCCGAATTTCCAAATACCTTCTTCTTAAAAGTTGTTTTCAACATCATGAAGTTTTACATACTTTAATTTCAGAATTTTTGGAGTTGATATGAGTGGTACGATGGCCTGATTTTTGGACCGTGTGAAACTACCTAGAATGGATATTTCGATGATGTTCACACTGTCTTTATTTTCTACAAGCTTTTCTGGGCCGATTTTAGAAAAGTTTCCTTCATAAAAGTTGTTGAGAACTTCCTTTTCTATAATATGTGTAAATTTGGGAATTTTCTGAGATGATTTGGATTCTGGATAGAGCTTATTTTGAGAAGTAAATATTCTGTTCCAGCAAACTGTTTTTAGTCTGTCTTTGAGTGATTGAAAATGGTGTTTACAGAGAGAATTAGATTTTGTGTTCTTCATGAAAAATGTTTATCAAGGGCTTGTTTATAACATATTCAAATTTGAGAATTTTTTAAGTCCGTTTACTATATTTCAAGCTCAATTTCGTGAACAGTTCAAAACTGTTCAGTTTTGTCAGATTTCAAAGATTTAGCATTTTCTACCTGAGAATGTGGGAACTTTGACTCGATATCTTCTTGTGACTTAAAGTATATGTTTTGAGCTTTTAAATGAGATATTTTGTGCTTTGATTGGAGGTCATCCCAGGGGAAAACGAAATTAACCAAGTTAAGGGTTAAATCTTTTTGTGGAAGTCACATTTATTGGTCCAAGCTTATCACCTTCATCATGGCTTTTGGCTTATGTTCTTAATGGCCATGTGAGGTAAGCAATGACCTCATGCCCCAAATGACCTAAGCCATGACTTAAGCCACACATGACATATGCCATGACTTCATATCCCAAACTTTGGCCCCAAGTTTTGTCTCTATAAAAAGAAAGAAAGTCATTCGGCCAAGGGGGAGAGAGAGAGAGAGAGTAGCCGTGAGGGAGAGAGAGAGAGAAAGAGAGGACTAAAGTTGACCCTTCATCATTTTAGTTCATTAAGAGCATTTAATAACATTAAATGCATGCTATGATGAGTCTTGACTTTGAAACCTTGTCATGATGGTCATCTATCTTCTTGGGCAAGCTTGGATTAGCAACTTGATGAGCAAGTTTGAAGTTCTATAAATAGAGGAAGCCTCCCCTCTCTCTCATGCCACTTCTTCTCCATTCTCACGCCACTCTCTCCTCATCCTCATGCCAACTTCATCATCCTCTCCCTTTTCTTTTGTTTCTTGGCCTAAGAGATTCACGCTCAAAACAATTCCAAACCGGCCCGTGTCTCTTCTCGTTCCTACCCAAGAGCCACGGTTTGGCCTGCGTAGGCCTAGGTTGCTCGGCCAAGCAAGAAGAAAGCAAGGAGAAAGCCCGAAATTTCCCGAGCTCACCCATCTTGATCCCCGTTCTCTAAGTTTTGTTTGATGTTGTGTAAGTAAACTTCCTAAGATCGGGAAAGGAAGTTGTGATGCGTTGAGACACGGTTTGCTTGTACCGTTTCTCGATCGTTTGGTTGGTCGTGGTTGGTTCATTTCTTGATTTAATCATGTTTCGTGTTTGAAGTTTGTTTTGGAGGTAGAACCAAGACTTGAATGGCAAGGTGCACATGTTTTAGCCATGCTTGATGTTCTCTTGTATGAATTTTGCTATTGATCTGCCATTGATGCGGGTGCGGTAAGGGCCGGCTTGTGCTAACGGCAATCCCCTCGTCCTTGCTTGATATTAGTAGATTTACTTGCTGAGTCTCCACGATTCATCCCCGTTATTTCCCCTTTTTCAGGTCCGTAGGGATGGCATCTCCTCCAGCCCGGGTTGGCAATCCTGTGAAGCTGAGAGCCGAAGTGTTCACCGTGATAAATGTCAGAGAAGACCACACCTATCGCCGAATCACGACGCTGGTGATGAGGGCCTAACGGACTTGGTGCCTTAGGGCGGGCCGGCTCCGGGATAAAGCCACGGGTGAGATGTGCGATGGCTAGGCGGATAGGACTGGGGTGGAGGTGAAGAAGCAAGGAGCGAGAAGCCGTAGTGGGTATAGGATAACCCAAGTCAAGTTTCGCTATTTATAATCGACTATGAAAATATGTGTTATTGCCATGGCCCGAATGGCTTATTAAAACATGTTTGCATGCTTTGTAAATATAAAGTTGCTCATAATGCTTGTCTTATTTCCGTTGATTGTTCTTTTTATTGTGATCATCCCCGAGTATGCTTCCGCTCGTGTGTAATGAAAGATAATAATGAACGGGACGTCACATGAATAACCCCAAGGTCGGGGCGTTACAATATGCAATTGATTGATTGAGATATGTTTTGTTATGTGCACGTTTGGGGCCAATTGAATTAATTATCAATTGACCATGTTGATTGCTTAGTGAGCATGAGAAATGTGTGTGAATTGATGAGTGTACGGGCCATGTATGTTTAGCCAATTTATTGGTAGGTAAATATTAAGCATGTGAATGAGCAAGAGATTGTGTGTGGTGTGACATATGTGACCGTGGAAATCCCTGAGGCAGTACCATTACGCGGGGAATTGATCCGTCTTGAGGGGGTACGACTATGCGGAACGATACCCAGTATTACCGGAGGATGGCCAACCTGAGGCGTGTACTTCAACGTGGGTTGTGCCATAGGGGGTAGATGTTGAGCCTAAGGCATGTATTGTAACGCAGGCAAGAGACATGGCCTGAGGCGTATACTGTAACGCGGGTCCTGAAGTGTTGTTATGAGTTAGTCGCGGTGGACCTGAGGCGTATACTGTAACGCGGGTCACTGGCGAGAGTTGTGGAAAAGATGTGATAAGGTCCGAACAAATGCACGAAATATAACATGCATGTGAGTGAAACAGTGCTAATATGACTAACGTACAGGTTGCACGCTGGAAAGGCCAGGTAAGTACTGATTGTGTACTTGCAGTGTAATAGCTGAGTGTGATTGTTTGTCGTGTTTGTCTGGAGGTACGCAATAGCCTAGGTGAGGTTTAGGGCGTGTGCTTGCTGAGATGTATTCTCATGGTTGTTCTAACCAAATATTTCAGATGCCCGATCGGAATAATGAATCCTCTGCTACCGCCATCACCTGAGTGTTTTGAAGTACCAATGCACACCGAACATGATATTGTAGAATTTCCTATGGATGACCACATGACCCTGGATTAAGCAAACCATTGTAGTCTTTGTAGACTTAGGATTACCCCTATGGGAGACCCATACATACATAGCTTGGTTCTTTCGGGACAAGTTAGATGAGTTTGGTCCCATCTATGGATTCGACGTTCCCTTTGACGGAGTTAGGGACTAGGACCCATCTACTATACCTCCTCCTGAGGGCGAGTTGACTAGTGTGGAGACTAGTTTGGTGCAGTTTGGATTACAGCAAGCGCCTGTAGCACCTGAGCCCTCGGAGGCTGAGCATGAGCCAGAACCTAATGAGTCGCAGGCCGGGTACGATCCAATGGACATGGATCTCAAACCTATTCCAGAGGAAGAACCAGAAGAAGGAGAGGCCGAGGCCGAACCCGAAGATGAGCCTGCTGAGTTCGTAGAGCCTGAAGAAGAACCGGAGTATATACTCCCGTATGAGCAGTGGATAGACCCCAATTTTGTGCCTGAGGATGATTTTTTTTAGGAGTCGGTCGAGGAGGAACGGGTTGAGATTCTAGCTGAGTTGGGTGATATAAACCACCTAATCGAGATTGAGGCCAAGCCGGAGTCCTCGGAGGAGCAGACTGTCCAAGGGGTGTCACGCCCCGTACCCCATGACACGCAACATCCCTACCTTGGTCAATAAATTGCGACGTCTCAGGAAGCATCGCCGACCTATGCCCACACAGAGATTAAGCACAAGTGAAAGTATTAAATAAACAAAACCCAGACAACTACAAAATGAACCAAGGATAGCCATACATCAAACACCATTATAGAAAATAATTATACATTTATATTACTATTAAAAACCATTTGTACAATATTTATAAGTACAACAAAGGGGTACACACAATCGGTGGCTACTTAGTCAAAAAGTAGTAAGCGGCTAGGGAGGTCAGTCTAAAACTTTGGAAGAGGGCTACAGTCCAAAAAGTAGCGACCCTCACTGCTAGCTAGGGACACAGGGTGACCCTAGGGCTCCCAAACAAGATCGGATAACTCGGAAGAATCCTCAGACAACTCCTCAGAGGCATCCTCACTAGACCTTGACTCCTCCGAATCTATCACCTAGGCTCGCTCATCCTCGGAGTCCGGCTCCAACTCCGGGTCAAGGTAAAGCTCGAACCCCTCCTCATCTGATCCCAGCTCTACCACCTCTCCGTCCTCCTCTACGTCCTGCTCCATAGCCTCGGGTTCGTCATTCCCCTCCTCATCCATCGGCTCGGGGTCCTCTGCTAGTACATCAAGCTCCTCATCCATCTCTTCCCCTTGTCTCATCCACTCGGGGTGTGGCCTCTGGATCGATCACCTCACCATCCGCTATAATTGGGTGCAACAGCCCAACACTATCGATCGGGATATCAAAGGTCCTGAGGGGCTCTCCCTCATTTCCATCAGCATCCCGATGGCACCATGCCACATACTCCTACTTCTAGTAAAAATGCTCGCCTATATTCACAACCACTTCTGATCGATACCTCACAAAAGCTTCCCCATTACTTGAGGGGTAAGTACTAGTATACTGCCTGATTTATACAGGGATTCCAAAAAGAGTCAGTGGTCTCTCCATCCTCACGACCGGGGGTTTGAAAAGTTTCGGTTTACACAACCGTGAGACGAGTCTCAGCGAGTTCAACCTCTAAACCTAGATTAGGCTAGCATGCAATCTCCTGAGCGGAAACAAATACTTAAAAAAACATGACACAACAACAATCAAATAATTCACTAACCCTGCAGGTTAGACAGTTCAACATATATTAATCACGGCATATATGTGGCACACATAGTCACACGTATGCCAATCACATGCTCATACACCGATTCTCACACATTCGCATGCTAGTCCATGCATGCTCATCTATGCAAATGTCGTTGACGTGTCATGTGCATTTCCCGGCCCACTCGCCCACACTCGCACACTGGCAATTGCCCAATTTATTATTTATTACAACTCAAGTCATCAATTTTTCATGGCCCGGTGCATCTAGCCTACTTCAAAGTGCATGAGGCGCAGCAACCGATCTGGTTCAGTGTTTCTAGCCTGCTTCAAAGTGCATGAGGCGTAACATTGATCTCCTTACGAACCAGAGCCTACGTCAAAGTGCAGGAGGATGGTAGCTTCCGAACGTACCGGGCATCGTCTTGCTTCAAAGTGCATGAGGATGGTATCGACCCGAAGGTCCTTAGGTGATCGCACAACTCATTATTATCTGAATCCAGCGTATAATGCTTCAGGATATTTTAGGTGATCACATGCTCACGGCAGACACGCATTCTCGCACAATTTCATCACATGTCTCACTCTTTGTGACATTCCGAAATTTCCACCAATTAGAATTTATTGAATAATTGAGTTTTATGAGATGTGCTCGCAGTAAATTCTCGCCCAGAACTGATCATTTCTGGGAATGCTAACCATTAGGGAAAGGCTAATAGGAGAATTAAATTCGTGTGACTAGAAACAATTCGATCGTGAATGGATTTCGACCATTAAATCACGTAAGTGATATTTTGAGCCACTGTTGGTCGATCCAAAGATAGTTAGGAGTCAGTTTGTCACTGTCCTAGTAGTAGATCGCAGGTGATTCCGTTAGAACACAAAATGACTTGATGAATGATTCTGAAATTATACCGAACAATCGTACCCCTCGAATCAAGTAATTGATCTTCGCGATTTTAATGACAACCGAGGTCGTCACGTACCGAACAAACTTGCACGTGACTCGATTTAGTATCAGTCATGAGTCGATTTCGCGAATTTCCCCAGCAAGCCGCCCGTTAGCTCGAGAAACGCTCGAGTTGCGTTTAATAGAATTTAATTATTGAATTTTTGCCCAAATTGGACACGAAAAATTAGGAAGTCACGCCGGAATGTTAGGACGACATTGCACGTGACACGTGTGAATTTTTGGTGCGCTTAAATCCTTAGGAAAAATTCGATTTGGGCAAGAAACGGAGAAAGTGACCAAAATACTCTTAGGATTTATTAAAGGGTATGTTTTAGAGGCAAAGGGCATTTTAGTAATTTTACCCTCAAATTTTGATTGGACAATTTTGCCCTTGGACTTTTTGATAAATTACAAGACTACCCTTGGATATTTTGGATGAGAATGAATTTGGACCGTCGGATCGAGATAAGATCGAATTTGGACCGTTGGATCAAAAAGGTTAGACAAGGGCATTTTAGTCATTTTTCAAAAAGGGGTTAAAAACTTAAAGAAAAAGCTAGACCATTCTCTCTCTCCCTCATTCTTCTCTCTTCCCCCTTCGTGAATTCTCCCCCCCCCACCGTGAGGCCTCACCGGCCACCTCTCCCTCCGCCGTTCGCCGCCGCGTCCTCACCGTCGATCGCACGCCCGCCACACCCGTTGATCCGCCGTCCCCTTCACCTCACCGCCTCATCCCCACCCAGCTGTGACACTCTCTCTCTTTCCATCTCTGGCCGTGAGCCCTCACCACAGCCGTGGACACCGCCGCAAGCCGCCGCTCGCCGATCGTCGCCGCTGCCGCAAGCCTTTGTTGGATTTCAAGCTTTACCGACGCTTTTGTTCTAGCCGAGAAAGTCTAGAACTAAGTAAGTTGTGATCTAAACTTTCGCCTAGTAGATCGGGTTGTTTCGGGTTTAGATAGACGCAGGTTGTTGCGATTTTGCGAGTTAAGTGGAATTACGGGCCCTAGGTTTGAATTTCGAGAATTTTGGTGGAAAATTAAGGGCTGATCAATGCTATGAATTGGGGCTTAGTGTGCTGTGGTGTGTTGTGGTGTGCTGTTGGGTATGAGAAAAGTATCGTTGAGTCCAGCTCGGAGTTTTATGTAAGTGTCGTGAAGAGTCGGTAGTGTGATTTTGTGGTTTGAGTGTAGAAATTACTGTTCACAAGTTGTGGGAGTACTGTGCACTGTGCTGTGGTGAGTTGTTTGACGATTGATTGGTACCGTTAGGTCCGTCTTGGAATTTTATGAAAATCCCGTGAAGGGCTGAAAATGTTTTAAAAACATTTGAACAAAGAAAAATGCTGTTTTATGTGAAAATGTGTATTTGTGTGAAAAGGATGATGTGGTGAAGTGTGGGGTGCAAGTGTGTGCACGGAAATCGAGGCAATGGCATGAGAAAGTAAGTTGGGATCGGGCCGAGTATCATAAACTCGGGCAGCGATCACGTAGATCTGTTGCATTTGGCACAAGCTGAGGCTCGAAAGAGCAAGAATGAGTTCGGTCCGAGGCACGATCAGCTCGGGTGAGACCGGGATTAGACCGAGGCATTACAAGCTCGGGTTCCGATCATGTAGGCCTGTCGCATTTGGTGCGGGCTGAGTGTTGGTCGCAGTGTACCTGAAGCGTGTACATTTACGTGGGTCATTGGCGAGTGATGTGGGAAAAAGGAAATGAGAATGGAAAGAATGAGAAAGTGGAAGTGGAATGTGCGTATGTTAAGTGGATTGGAAACGTGGTATTTTGTTGGGTGTGTGATTTGTGGAAAATTTCGCATATTATGTTATGTGTTTTCAAAATAAATTTTTATAAATGGACTAACGTGCAGGTTGCGTGTGTAAAGAGTCTAGGTATGTGAATTTGTGTGTTATGTGATGGTTTGATGGGTCGTGTGTTTATCTATGTCTGGAATAACGTGATAGCCTAAGTAGGGTTTAGGTTACAACTTATTGAGAAGTGTCTCATGGTTGTATAACCCAAACAATTTCAGATCCCCCGCTTGAGCGATGAATAATCCGCCGCAGGCACCAGAACGTTTTGGAGTACCTGTGCATAAAGAGTTTGAGGTTGCAGAGTTCCCAATGGACGAAAATTTTACTTGAATTAAGCATACTTCTACTGTTTTCGTAGACGTAGGTTTACCTCTTTTTGAAGAATAGAAGTACACTGCCTGGTTCTTACGAGATTAGGACAGAGCTAAGTTCGAGCTCGTCAGGGGTTTTGATGTTACGTTTGATCTAGTTAGAGATTGGGACCCGACTGCCGTATCCCCGATAAATGGAGAGTTGACCAGTGTAGATACTAGTTTAGCTCAATCGGGATTGCATTCAGTAGCAGCTGCTCAGGGTTCATCCGAGGCTGAGCATGAACGTGAACCCAAAGCATCATAGGTTGAGGACGACCCAATGGACATAGATTTAGAACCGATCCCCGAGGAGGAGCCAGAGGAAGTGGAACCAGAGGTGGAACCCGAAGTAGAAGCCGAGGTAGAGCCTAATGATGAGTCCGAGGACTCGGAAGAGTCTGTAGGAGACCCGGAATACATACTCCCCTTTGAGCAGTATTTGGATCCCAATTTTGTACTAGAAATTCGTTTTCACGGATGTGTTAGCTGAGGTATATCAGAATGGGGTTCCGTCAGAGTCGGGCGACATTAATCATCCGATCGAGATAGGGCAGATTCAGAGTCCTTAGTGGATGGATCGACACAAGGGGTCTCCGACTCAGAGGACGGAGAATCGAATTCAGAATGGACGCCCAATAAGGGCCGTAAGGAGTAAAATCCAGATATGGAATTGGGTTTTTGCGAGTACCATTTTTGGATGGAAAGTTGCAAGCCATATGCCCTTTTTGTTATAGACCGTAGTAGTGTGGCGTGCACTTGTATTTATGGTGGCTTGTAAGCGTTGGGGTGGCCTTGTAATTGTAAATATTTTGGTATAAGTTTGGAAATGAGATATAGATATGTATATTCTCCCTTAATGCTTTCCCCAATTTTTAGATTGTCCGGGATTAATTGTAGTATCCGCTGTGGTTGTAAAATTCTGACGATTTTTGAGAGGTCGAGGATAGTCCTGGGATGTCGCACTCTTCGACCAGGTAAGGGGCGTCGCGTGCCCGTTGGGGTTTGGGGCGTGACACTCTTGGCATACACAATACATGTCCAAGTTATGCAATGTAATGCACCATGAGCACTAATGAAATTCAAACACTCAATATCACAACACACGCTCAATTGGCCCAATTAATACCGTGTGACCCAACGTGCGATTCACAATTCAATAATTAATTGTAAGCTAAACAATGTCCAATTGCACTCTACAAAAATCAGCCACACAACATGCGACATGGTATTACGCAATTAATCACAATTAAGCATGAATTACATACAATCAGTCAATCCAGACATACCCAATAATTTTCCAATGGGCTCCTAAATTGGTCATTTAATCCAATTAATCTCCCCAAATAATTCTCATTAATCCATTAAATTTTCCCGATAATAATTTCTACCAATCGGTCCTCAACCCAGTCTGAAATATACATTGATACTAGCTAAGCCAGTCCAAAATACACCGATAATACCTAAACCAGTCTAGAAAAATACACTATCAGTCCTAATCCGGATTTAGGAATTTTACTCACTTAATCTTGGACCACGACGACGAAGAACGGCGACCGATTATTGGTGAACAATAAAATTGGCGGCGCGTTCCCAGCGACGGCGTATGACGTATGGCGATGGTGTACGGACCGTACGGACATCGTATGGACGGTGACATATGGCGACGTACAGACGTCGGTGACGTCACAGTGGCAGCAGTTCGGCCGTTCGAGCTCCGGCGTGGCGGCGGTGGGGCTCCGACGCGGCGGCGGTCCTATTCCGGGAGAGAAAAAGGGAGAGAAAGAGAGAGAAAGAGAGAGGGAAAGGGTCGGATAGGGACAAGGCTAAGGCTGGGGGCTGTGGTGGTCGACGGGAGGCACGGCGGCCGGCGGCGGTGCTCCGGTGGCCGGCGGCTTGCTCTGGCAAGGCCAAACAAGAGAGAAAAAAGAAAGAAAAAAGGGAGGGGGAGAGATCTACTGGGGAAGGAGGACTGATCTGGCCAGATGAGGGTGAGAGGAGAGAGAGAGAGAGTCTTATCTTGGTCAAACCATAGGTGCTAGGGTGCCAAGTGTCAAAATCTAGCCTAAAGTGACCATTTTACCCCTCATCTAAGGGCTAATATTGAATCTTATCCAATAATTCAAAGGCATTTTGGTCCTTTGCTTCCATAATTAGGATAAGATTATCCCCCAAAATTCGAAACAAAAAATAACCCAAGGGCAAAACCGTCATTTTTCTGGTCCCGTGGCGAAATTCCATTTTTTGTCCGTACCAACCCTCTATGTGCGTGGCCAAATTAATGTGGCGTCGGAATCGCAAAATTCATCGCGCAAGCCCTCGAAAATCCACGTCAAAGTTTCGGGAATAAAATAATATTATTTTTTCAATTTTTGTTGAAATTCTAATTTTTGACCATAACGACTCCTGGTATGCGTGGCCACCCAAAAATGGTATCGGCCTCGAAAAATAACCTCATTTGACCTCGAAAAGCAACGCTGGCGTCCCAAGAGGCAAAATCGTAATTTTTCACCTCTGGACCAGAATTCCAATTTTTATTCATACTAACTCCAAACGTGTGTGGCTAGCATGATATGACAACAGATTCTCAAAAATAGTCTGTTAAGCCTTCGAAAATCAATATCGAAATCGGGGCCTAATTCCGTAAACAAAACTCGCTAAACTTTCCATTTTAGGGTTTCTTACTAACGGGCGGCAGTTTAGAGATTACGCGTATCGACTTAGGGCTATCTGTATCGTAATGGTCTCGATCATTGAGAGAATGAGAAACTATCACTAGTTTCAAAGGTCACGATCGTTCTGTTCAAGTTCAGGACTGGTTGGCCACGTGTACTTTTGGTCTTGCAGAATCACCCTGCGTCCCTATTGTACATCGTAGGCCTTAGCCAAACCCAATCCTTTACCCTTTCCTACGATCGGCCCACGTTGGCCCAAAATATTCCCTCAGCGTCTCTCGTGATCGATATCCGTTTCACGATAGGGTCCCTGGTCCACGTACTGCTTCTTAATTAGCCATACCCTATTGGCTAGTATCCCGAGAATGATCAACTCTGAGTGAGACTTACTAAAATGAAATGTGAGATAATATTAGTTTTATTGATTCCGAAATTACATCGAAATTTGGGCTGTTACAGGGGGACTCAGATTCAGATGACGAAGAGTCTGATTCAAAGTGGACGCCAAGCAGAGGGCGTAGGGGTTAGAGTAGGAGTTGGGATTAGACTTTTTGGAGAGTACCAATTTTGAGGATAGAATACCCAGGTCATCAATCGTTTTGAATATCGAAGGTTTATAGTATGGTGTGCATATGTGTATAGCGGTATGTAAGTTGTAAATATTATATAAGTTTGAATGAGAAACGAATATGTGCATTCTCCCCTGATTACCTCAGATATTATTGTCCGGGTATTTGTGTTTCCGCTGTCGATATAAATCTCTGATAATTATAAGTGAGGTCGGCAATATCCTAAGATGTCACATTAATCGGGCAAGAAGGGTGTTGCGTGCTCGATAAGGTTCGGGACGTGACATGTTTTCCTTTTGCAATCTAGATGACCAGTTCAATCTTTTCGAGATATCCGATTGTCGCAGAAGAAATTGTCTTTACTTGATCCTGTTGCATTGATGATTCTGGAGAGTCTACCTCTTTTCACAAGAAAAATGAAGGAAAAACAGTACAAGGATGTAAAAGTTATCGAAGACCACTTCCATATCAGACAACGTGCCTTCTTCAAGCTGGAGGGAGAGGAAATCAAACGAATCACCAAGTCCTCACAGTTGTTGTGGAACAGTTCATCCTTGGACTTGAGAAGCGGGAAATAGATTCAACTTTGAAGACTTGGTAATATGCAGGGTAACTTCCGGATTAAACTATATCTCCATATAATCGCATCTTTAATCATTAGGCTGTTGACAAGTGACAGCTTGGGAGAAGAACAGGATCTTATTTCCTAACACCCACGAACCTAGCTCGGGGAAAAGAAAATCTAAAAAAAGTATCATATGACAAATAAGAAAAATTGTATTAAATGAGCGAATCATCAGCGATGAGCTTATCATATCTAAAATACTAAGCTCATCAACTTTTGTGCGATAACAAAGTGCATTTCTAGATATTTTCAGTCTCTGTAAGTTATTAAACCCTGCACTAGATATGCTCTTTACATGGCAATCTTCTTTGAGCGGTAAAAGAGTTGTAAAAGGAACAAAGAAGAAACGGTACGAGGATTCAAAAATACATCAAAGACCATTTCAATATTAGGTGATTTGCATTCTTTAAGCTGGAGGAGAGGAAATGAAACAAATCGCCAAGTCCTCGTAGTTGTTATAGGGAGAGAAGGGGAAAATAGATAAAACCTCTGAAGACTTGGTAATCTACATGAAAACCTGCTGACAAGCTAAATACCGGGTCAAACATTTTCATCTATAAAGAGAGAGCATGTTGCCATGCAAGTCCTCACTCCTCCCTCAAGCAATACTAGTCTGTGCAAGGATTAGAACTTGCGATCAAGGCCCCAACTCCTGTTCACAACCACAATGAAGTTTCTTCCCATTAGCTTTCTCATCTTGGCTTTAGCAACTGCCGCTGCTTTAGCTTACGACCCGAGTCCTCTTCAGGACATATGCGTGGCAACCAATGATATGGAATCTGGAGGTTGGTTCCTCAATTCTTGCATTAGTCATGTCTTTCATATCTGGCTTATGATGTCGAAACTGAAACACCAATTTTTTTTCTTTTGCAGTATTTGTGAATGGAAAGTTCTGCAAGGACCCAAAAGAAACCACAGCTGATGATTTCCTCTTTATGGGGTTCAGAACTCCCGGAAACACATCGAATCCGCTCGGATCAAAAGTCACACAGGCTTTTGTCGACCAATTTCCAGGACTCAACACTCTTGGAATATCCATGGCTCGCATTGACTTCGCTCCCGGTGGCCTAAATCCTCCCCACACTCACCCTCGTGGCACCGAGGTTCTAGTCGTGGTGGAGGGTACGCTACTTGTTGGTTTTGTCACGTCCAACCAATTAAACAACACACTCTTCACCAAAGTCCTGTACAAGGGGGACGTGTTTGTGTTCCCTATTGGTCTCATTCACTTCCAGTTGAATATCGGAAACACGTATGCGCTGGCCTTTTCCGGTCTTAGCAGCCAGAACCCAGGAGTCATTACCATTGCTAATGCTGTCTTCGGAGCGAAGCCACCCATTTCTGCTGATGTTCTTACCAAGGCCTTCCAAGTGGACAAGAAGGTTGTTGACTACCTCCAGGCGCAGTTTTGGTACGACAACAACTAAATGAATCTATCATAAGTTGCAAAAGATAATTGAATTATGAGAGTTACGATATTAATCTTATTTCCATAAGTGGTTGCGTTAGACACATAACTAAACTACATACCACATGTATTATTAATTTTGAATAAAACATTGTTCCCTCTCTCTCGACTGGTATCCAATAAAAGATTGTTACCTCTCTCTCTCTCTCTCTCTCTCTCTCTCTCTCTCTCTCTCTCTCTCTCTCTCTCTCTCTCTCTCTCTCTCTCATATGACACGATCCGGATACTTGTACTCATTCCTCAACTGAATGTCTATAAATGGAAAATCAGTGTGCAATAACATTAAACTATGTACAATTCGGAACTGGGAAGGATATTATCTAATATTAAATATTGCTTCCCACATCAACGGAATTTATACTCCAAAAAGGGTATCATGAAATGAATGTCCAACCCTATTAAATAGTCTGATTTAAGACAATCTTGTGATTGAGTACAGAGACAATTTAAAGAAATCATCAGGGCGATTGTCAATACATCCGTCCCTTAGGTGGCCAAAAAGGAAAAAGAACCGCTTTGTTTCCATCATTATCTTGAAAGGAGAAGTTCACCACAATATGTCAATTTCCTTAGAGTATCAAATTCAAATTTGATAAATTACTACTGACGACATTTCTCATTTTTTTACCGACATACTAAATTCTGCGGATAACTTTACTTTTTCTTTAGTATGGCCTGAAGAAAAATCTTTCCTGCACTCATTTTCCATCTACAATCAAAATGTCGGGTTGAAACCTCATAATTTCGGCTGGACAATTATTTCCAGGATTGTCGTGGCCTACAATATCATTTATAAATGTGTATGCATGGACAAAGTCAAAACCTTGAATAAGATATGGATAGCATTGATCTCTTTCTTGAAGCAATCAATATTACAATCTCAAATAGCTCATCGATGGACATAAAGGGGAAATATAGAGACATGAATGCGTTACTTCCTATGCACTTATTTTGACAATTTCCAAAAGAACGAGAAAGCTAAGTTGCTTCTCAACCTTAGCTTGGAATGATCTAAGACTCTATATGACAATTGAACTGAAAACAAACTTAGACATATCATGAAGATGGACATGAGTCTAAGGAAATCGTTGTGTAATTGAATTTGGTCAAACCATTTAATTTCAAATATGGGTCCGAAGTGGCCATTTGGTCACAAACAAGAGATTAAGCTCCCTGGTCGGCAAGTATGTGCTTATTCCCGTAGCACGAGCAAGGTCATCTTTGTCCTTAGTCATTTCTTCTTCTTTTTTTCCTATTGTTTCATTGTTCATCTTCTTGATTCTTGGAGGAAAGTTGCAGGTCTCAAGCTCACCTCCAAATCTGGCCATCTTACATGACCATGGGCATTCAAGCGTCGCCTTGGCCCACTCTTCAAATAGCTGTCCATGGCCACCGGCACCAAACGAACTGTTGTCTCTCTCTTTACGCTTAAAAGCATATATTCAATTTGATCCCAAAGCTCTTCAATCTCTTTCTCAATAACTTGATTTAGCCCCCCAAAGAACCATGGGTTAGCTTTGAAAAGAAAACTATGAATTGCTAGTCCGCCAACCCCAGGCAGCACGGCTCCGACAAGAAGAAGTTTGAGCCGGCGGCACTGCCCTCAAACGTGAGGCCGAAAGCAGCAGAAGTGGAAGGGGCTGGAGGCTGCTGCGAGGCCCGACCATTACGCTGTTGACCAAGTGCAACCTCTGGCTGTTGAAGTGATAGCGGATTAACCACTACCGGCTCATGGAGGATTTCGTGATAAATGAAGATCAGCTCAATCCATGGCCACGTGCAACGATGGCTCGTTTGATGCTGATGGCCATGGACGGCCAGGTCTGAAGAGCTTGCCAAGAAGACGCCTGAATATGGTCCAACAGCCATGGAAGACTTGAAGGAGGTAGAAGAAAAAAAAAAATGAAAACATAAAAAAGAATTGTTATGAAGGAAGGCCGTCGACTTCCAGGCCAGTGGAACACAATAACAAAGTAATGGCAGTGGAACATATATTAAGTTGTCCAACACGTCCAACATCTATAGAGCACGCAATCATATAATATATTTCCGAGACGACCTCCTCGCCTTCTAAGACTTTCACCAAATATTTCCTCAAACTTAGTCCCGTATGTGGTGCTTAGTCTGAATGGTATTTTTTAACTGATGAAGGAAGGCACCAGGTAACTTCCAGACAAGTGGAACATGATAACAAAATAATGGCAAGTGGAGAATATATTAAGTAGTATAATACGCCCAACATCCAACTAACATGCAATAATATAATATATTTTCGAGACGACCTCCTCCTCTTCTCTTCTTTTTCTTTTTTTTTTTTCTTTTTTCCTTTTTCCCTCCGCCAGCCATCACCAGGTCTCGTTGATGGCCAACAGATTAAATGCTCATAAACAAAGTCGATCTATGACTTTCTTTTCATTAGGATGCAAAGAAGTGGCGGCTTGGGACAAGAACAGTCTCTTATTACCTACAATCTGCCAACCATGCTCTGGGAAAACAAAAAAAAAAAAAAAAAAAAGGCACCAATGACATTAAATGGTCAAACCGGAGTAACGAGCTTATCGTTTTATGCAAGAATGATTATTTTATCCATTTTGGTGCAACGAAAGAGTGTAATGCAACCAAGTAAATGTTAAGAACTTTGGTATTGGGTAACAAAGATGGGGGACATCGATGACAGGAGTATTTTCGGGATGAAGATGGATATGGATATTGTTCTCCTTTTGCAATCTAGATAACCAATTTGTTCTTTTCGAGATATCCCATTGCCGCAGAAGAAATGGTCTTTACTTGATCAGGCTGCATTGATGATGCTAGAGAGTTTACCTTTTTTCACAAGAAAAGTGAAGAAAAAACGGTACAAGGATGTAGAAGTTATCGCAGACCACTTCCATATCAGACGACGTGCCTTCTTCAAGCTGGAGGGAGAGGAAACCAAACGAATCACCAAGTCCTCACAGTTGTTGTGGAACGGTTCATCCTTGGACTTGAGAAGCGGGAAATAGATTCCACTTTGAAGACTTGGTAATATGCAAGGTAACTTCCAGAATAAATTATATCTCCATATAATCGCACCTTTAATCATTAAGTAAGTCATGTCTTATAAAGAAAGTGGAACTAAAACCTTCTTTTTCATTGGGCTGCTGACAAGTGGCAGCTTGGGAGAAGAACGGGATCTTATTTCCTACACCCACGAATCTAGCTCGGGAAAAAGAAAATCTACTAAAAGTATTTTATGACAAATAAGAAAAATTGTATTAAATGATAAAATCATCATCGATGACCTTATCATATCTGAAATACTAAGTTCATCAACTTTTGTGCGACAAAAGAGCGCATTTCTAGATATTTTTGATCTTCTTTGAGTGGTAAAAGAGTTGTAAAAGAAACAAAGAAGAAACGGTACGAGGATTCAAAAATTCATCAAAGACCATTTCAATATCAGGTGATATGCGTTCTTTAAGCTGGAGGAGAGGAAATGAAACAAATCGCCAAGTCCTCGTAGTTGTTATAGGGTGAGAAGGGAAAATAGATAAAACCTCAGAAGACTTGGTAGTAATCTGCATGAAAACCTGCTGATGAACTAAGTTACTGGGTCAAACATTTTCATCTATAAAGAGAAAGCATGTTGCCATATGCAAGTCCACACTCCTCCCTCAAGCAATACTAGTCTGTGCAAGGATTAGAACTTGCGATCAAGGCCCCAACTCCTGTTCACAACCACAATGAAGTTTCTTCCCATTAGCTTTCTCATCTTGGCTTTAGCAACTGCCGCTGCTTTAGCTTATGACCCGAGTCCTCTTCAGGACATATGCGTGGCAACCAATGATGTGGAATCTGGAGGTTGGTTCCTCAATTCTTGCATTAGTCATGTCTTTCATATCTGGCTTATGATGTCGAAACTGAAACACCAATTTTTTTTTTTTGCAGTATTTGTGAATGGAAAGTTCTGCAAGGACCCAAAAGAAACCACAGCTGATGATTTCCTCTTTATGGGGTTCAGAACTCCCGGAAACACATCGAATCCGCTCGGATCAAAAGTCACACAGGCTTTTGTCGACCAATTTCCAGGACTCAACACTCTTGGAATATCCATGGCTCGCATTGACTTCGCTCCCGGTGGCCTAAATCCTCCCCACACTCACCCTCGTGGCACCGAGGTTCTAGTCGTGGTGGAGGGTACGCTTACTTGTTGGTTTTGTCACGCCCAACCAATTAAACAACACACTCTTCACCAAAGTCCTGTACAAGGGGACGGTTTGTGTTCCCTATTGGTCTCATTCACTTCCAGTTGAATATCGGAAACACGATGTCGCTGGCCTTTTCCGGTCTTAGCAGCCAGAACCCAGGAGTCATTACCATTGCTAATGCTGTCTTCGGAGCGAAGCCACCCATTTCTGCTGATGTTCTTACCAAGGCCTTCCAAGTGGACAAGAAGGTTGTTGACTACCTCCAGGCGCAGTTTTGGTACGACAACAACTAAATGAATCTATCATAAGTTGCAAAAATAATTGAATTATGAGAGTTACGATATTAATCTTATTTCCATAAGTGGTTGTTTTAGACACATAACTAAACTATATACCACATGTATTATTGATTTTGAATAAAACATTGTTCCCCCTCTCTCTCAACTGGTATCCAATAAAAGATTGTTACCTCTCTCTCTCTCTCTCATATGACACGATCCGGACACTTGTACTCATTCCTCAACTGAATGTCTATAAATGGAAAATCAGTGTGCAATAACATTAAACTATGTACAATTCGGAACTGGGAAGGATATTATCTAATATTAAATATTGCTTCCCACATCAACGGAATTTATACTCCAAAAAGGGTATCATGAAAAGAATGTCCAACCCTATTAAATAGTCTGATTTAAGACAATCTTGTGATTGAGTACAGAGACAATTTAAAGAAATCATCAGGGCGATTGTCAATACATCCGTCCCTTAGGTGGCCAAAAAGGAAAAAGAACCGCTTTGTTTCCATCATTATCTTGAAAGGAGAAGTTCACCACAATATGTCAATTTCCTTAGAATATCAAATTCAAATTTGATAAATTACTACTGACGACATTTCTCATTTTTTTACCGACATACTAAATTCTGCGGATAACTTTACTTTTTCTTTAGTATGGCCTGAAGAAAAATCTTTCCTGCACTCATTTTCCATCTACAATCAAAATGTCGGGTTGAAACCTCATAATTTCGGCTGGACAATTATTTCCAGGATTGTCGTGGCCTACAATATCATTTAGAAATGTGTATGCATGGACAAAGTCAAAACCTTGAATAAGATATGGATGGCATTGATCTCTTTCTTGAAGCAATCAATATTACAATCTCAAATATCTCATCGATGGACATAAAGGGGAAATATAGAGACATGAGTGCGTTACTTCCTATGCACTTATTTTGACAATTTCCAAAAGAACGAGAAAGCTAAGTTGCTTCTCAACCTTAGCTTGGAATGATCTAAGACTCTATATGACAATTGAACTGAAAACAAACTTAGACATATCATGAAGATGGACATGAGTCTAAGGAAATCGTTGTGTAATTGAATTTGGTCAAAACCATTTAATTTCAAATATGGGTCCGTAGTGGCCATTTGGTCACAAACAAGAGATTAAGCTCCCTGGTCGGCAAGTACATGCTTATTCCCATAGCACGAGCAGGGTCATCTTTGTCCTTAGTCATTTCTTCTTCTTTTTTCCCATCGTTTCATTGTTCATCTTCTTGATTCTTGGAGGAAAGTTGCAGGTCTCAAGCTCACCTCCAAATCTGGCCATCTTACATGACCATGGGCATTCAAGCGTCGCCTTGGCCCACCTCTTCAAATAGCTGTCCATGGCCACCAGCACCAAACGAGCCGTTGTCTCTCTCTTTACGCTTAAAAGCATATATTCAATTTGATCCCAAAGCTCTTCAATCTCTTTCTCAATAACTCGATTTAGCCCCCCAAAGAACCATGGGACAGCTTTGAAAAGAAAACCATGAATTGCTAGTCCGCCAGCCCCAGGCAGCACGGCTCTGACAAGAAGAAGTTTGAGCCGGCGGCACTGCCCTCAAACGTGAGGCCGAAAGCAGCAGAAGTGGAAGGGGCTGGAGGCTGCTGTGAGGCCCGACCGTTACGCTGTTGACCAAGTGCAACCTCTGGCTGTTGAAGTGATAGCGGATTAACCACTACCGGCTCATGGAGGATTTCGTGATAAATGAAGATCAGCTCAATCCATGGCCACGTGCAACGATGGCTCGTTTGGTGCTGATGGCCATGGACGGCCAGGTCTAAAGAGCTTGCCAAGAAGACGCCTGAATGTGGTCCAACAGCCATGGAAGACTTGAAGGAGGTAGAAGAGAAAAAAAAATGAAAACATAAAAAAGAATTGTTATGAAGGAAGGCCGTCGACTTCCAGGCCAGTGGAACACAATAACAAAGTAATGGCAGTGGAACATATATTAAGTTGTCCAACACGTCCAACATCTATAGAGCACGCAATCATATAATATATTTCCGAGACGACCTCCTCGCCTTCTAAGACTTCCACCAAATATTTCCTCAAACTTAGTCCCGTATGTGGTGCTTAGTCTGAATGGTATTTTTTAACTGATGCAGGAAGGCACCAGGTAACTTCCAGACAAGTGGAACATGATAACAAAATAATGGCAAGTGGAGAATATATTAAGTAGTATAATACGCCCAACATCCAACTAACATGCAATAATATAATATATTTTCGAGACGACCTCCTCCTCTTCTCTTCTTTTTTTTTTTTTTTTTCTTTTTTCCTTTTTCCCTCCGCCAGCCATCACCAGGTCTCGTTGATGGCCAACAGATTAAATGCTCATAAACAAAGTCGATCTATGACTTTCTTTTCATTAGGATGCAAAGAAGTGGCGGCTTGGGACAAGAACAGTCTCTTATTACCTACAATCTGCGAACCATGCTCTGGGAAAACAGAAAAAAAAAAAAAAAAAAAAAAGGCACCAATGACATTAAATGGTCAAACCGGGTAACGAGCTTATCGTTTTATGCAAGAATGATTATTTTATCCATTTTGGTGCAACGAAAGAGTGTAATGCAACCAAGTAAATGTTAAGAACTTTGGTATTGGGTAACAAAGATGGGGGACATCGATGACAGGAGTATTTTCGGGATGAAGATGGATATGGATATTGTTCTCCTTTTGCAATCTAGATAACCAATTCGTTCTTTTCGAGATATCCCATTGCCGCAGAAGAAATGGTCTTTACTTGATCAGGCTGCATTGATGATGCTAGAGAGTTTACCTTTTTTCACAAGAAAAGTGAAGAAAAAACGGTACAAGGATGTAAAAGTTATCGCAGACCACTTCCATATCAGACGACGTCCCTTCTTCAAGCTGGAGGGAGAGGAAACCAAACGAATCACCGAGTCCTCACAGTTGTTGTGGAACGGTTCATCCTTGGACTTGAGAAGCGGGAAATAGATTCTACTTTGAAGACTTGGTAATATGCAAGGTCACTTCCACAATAAATTATATCTCCATATAATCGCACCTTTAATCATTAAGTAAGTCATGTCTTATAAAGAAAGTGGAACTAAAACCTTCTTTTTCATTGGGCTGCTGACAAGTGGCAGCTTGGGAGAAGAACGGGATCTTATTTCCTACACCCACGAATCTAGCTCGGGAAAAAGAAAATCTACTAAAAGTATTTTATGACAAATAAGAAAAATTGTATTAAATGATAAAATCATCATCGATGAGCTTATCATATCTGAAATACTAAGCTCATCAACTTTTGTGCGACAAAAGAGCGCATTTCTAGATATTTTCGATCTTCTTTGAGTGGTAAAAGAGTTTTAAAAGAAACAAAGAAGAAACGGTACGAGGATTCAAAAATTCATCTAAGACCATTTCAATATTAGGTGATATGCGTTCTTTAAGCTGGAGGAGAGGAAATGAAACAAATCGCCAATTCGTCGTAGTTGTTACAGGGTGAGAAGGGGAAAATAGATAAAACCTCAGAAGACTTGGTAGTCATCTGCACGAAAACCTGCTGATGAACTAATTACTGGGTCAAGCATTTTCATCTATAAAAAGAAAGCATGTTGCCGCAAGTCCTCACTCCTCCCTCAAGCAATACTAGTCTGTGCAAGGATTAGAACTTGCGATCAAGGCCCCAACTCCTGTTCACAACCACAATGAAGTTTCTTCCCATTAGCTTTCTCATCTTGGCTTTAGCAACTGCCGCTGCTTTAGCTTATGACCCGAGTCCTCTTCAGGACATATGCGTGGCAACCAATGATATGGAATCTGGAGGTTGGTTCCTCAATTCTTGCATTAGTCATGTCTTTCATATCTGGCTTATGATGTCGAAACTGAAACACCAATTTTTTTTCTTTTGCAGTATTTGTGAATGGAAAGTTCTGCAAGGACCCAAAAGAAACCACAGCTGATGATTTCCTCTTTATGGGGTTCAGAACTCCCGGAAACACATCGAATCCGCTCGGATCAAAAGTCACACAGGCTTTTGTCGACCAATTTCCAGGACTCAACACTCTTGGAATATCCATGGCTCGCATTGACTTCGCTCCCGGTGGCCTAAATCCTCCCCACACTCACCCTCGTGGCACCGAGGTTCTAGTCGTGGTGGAGGGTACGCTACTTGTTGGTTTTGTCACGTCCAACCAATTAAACAACACACTCTTCACCAAAGTCCTGTACAAGGGGGACGTGTTTGTGTTCCCTATTGGTCTCATTCACTTCCAGTTGAATATCGGAAACACGTATGCGCTGGCCTTTTCCGGTCTTAGCAGCCAGAACCCAGGAGTCATTACCATTGCTAATGCTGTCTTCGGAGCGAAGCCACCCATTTCTGCTGATGTTCTTACCAAGGCCTTCCAAGTGGACAAGAAGGTTGTTGACTACCTCCAGGCGCAGTTTTGGTACGACAACAACTAAATGAATCTATCATAAGTCGCAAAAAATAATTGAATTATGAGAGTTACGATATTAATCTTATTTCCATAAGTGGTTGTTTTAGACACATGACTAAACTACATACCACATGTATTATTGATTTCAAATAAAACATTGTTACCTCTCTCTCGACTGGTATCCAATAAAAGATTGTTACCCTCTCTCTCTCTCGATCTATGGATCTCTCGACACGGTTAGGATAATCATTAAGGAAGCTCTACGAAGTTGGATGCCACAGCAGATTATCCGGACCTTATGAAGAAGGATGAAAGAGAGGATCGCAAGGATTTTCGCATTTATTATTGATGGCTGGTTAATACCGTATCATATCTTAGCACCAATTTAAAGCCTTCCCAAATATAATCGATCTACTTTGCCTGAATTTACTTTTTTAGGCCATACAACCAAAGTTAACTGTTTGAGTAAAAAGAATCGGTTATAAAGTTGAAAACCTATATAACACGTACAATGCGTGATGACCTAACCTTAGCTCACGTACTAGACGAATAAACAAGTGCAACACAAGCAACAAGGTATTGGCTACTCATGCCCGTACTCACAAAACGGGAATAAATTAGATTGCAAAAGAACGAAACAACTAAGGTGGAGAAGAAGATGAACAAATACAATGCAAGATCAGATGGACTCGCTTTGAGAGGACTAAATTGAAAAGCTTCGGACGTAGAAACATGCTACGGAAGGCAATTCTGAGCAAATACTATTAAACATGACTCACATTGCCAAATGTTCGAAGCGATCCAACGTTCCAACCAAAGAGGACAAAAATAATAGAAATTTGGGGATCCAAGCAAAATTCTCATGCTATGTAGGATATGGTCCACATGGGGGTTTTCAGCAAAACTTGGAAAAGAAGCATTCACTAATGTAAAGATGGAAGCACAAATCAACTGCCCTAATCAAATAGAGAGAATCCCATGTCGTTGTCACTCTCTTTCTTCTCTTCCTTCTTCTCCTCTGCTGGAGGTGCTTCGGCAGCCAGTGCTGCACCACCTGCAGGGGCCGCAGCAGCCACACCTCCTTCGATGAAACCGCCGCTGCCACTGCTGCCTCCAATGATCACCTGAGGCAAGAACAAGTTGGAATCAGTACAGAAAATGATGCATTCAGCACAAGATGAGCTACCACATGTGTGTACGAAAGTGGGTCTTCTAACCAACATATACTTAAAAAGTTATACTTCATAAGAAGTCCCCAGGAAAGGAAAGATAGAAACACAAAGGTGTCGCCCATAAACATGTAAAACATTGTAAAACTCAATAACCTGTGTTCTTCAAAAATTACTTTCACCTTGTTTCGAAATCAAGAAAGGAAGAGTAAAATGTCCAACCACGCCACAATGAACTGTCTTTGCATCAACGAACTATATCACGAAACATCTTAGTACATTACCATTCTGGCCAAGACCATTCACTCTTCTGATCGATTTCGACCCCGCAAATCCTTGCTGATTCGTTACTTGCTTTCTAGAAAAGAATCCATATAGTGCTAGAAAAGAAGATAATATTAATCTATTTCTCCATCCAATTAAAGTTATTAATAATTCTCATTAAGTCACTTCGACATTGCACAGAGAATGAAATATAACTGCGCACGTTCGTAGCTCATGCATGATAATGGACAAAATAAAGCAAAAGTATATTAAATTTGCTTTATTAAATAATGTAGTTTCTTATTATTTTACTTGATTGTCAATATATCAATTCAAAATCTATAATCAATGACGGTAGTGTTTAGTTGACTTGTGGTTTGTTAGCGATTCACGTTGATCCAGGTTACTGTTTATTTGACTTGTGGTTAATTTCCTTTTCTAGATTTAATCTATTTCAATTTTCAGTGTTTAATTTCTATTTAATGATTTTAAACTTTTTATTGTTCATTTATCTTATGTGTTTAATTGTTGCTCTAATTTCTATAAGAAAATGTTTTACTTATTGTCCTTTTCTAGATAGGGTAGGTTCCTAGAACCAACAGATTGAACAAATATTGATTACCTAGACCTAGGTTCCGAACCCTTGAATATTGATTACCTGACCTATAGCCACCACAAAGTTTGCAGTGGAAGGATTCAAACCCATTCTCTTGGTTTTCTCCACAATCCCCTCAAATTGTTTGCGTGATATTAACTATCTGCTATGATGATAATGGACTAACATCGAAATGCTTCATTTGGACACTATGTTTCTCTCGATATCTCGATAAAAAGTAAAGATTGCAATCTTGAAATCGTCCAAATTCTCATATCACGTCTAGTAGCTGCAATTGCAATCGTATTACCACAAAAAATTAGTAATTACATGCTTCTCTGTTGTTCGGTGAAAATAATTGCGATGGCTTGGGCAATCGGATTAGCCTCAAAATGATCATTGAAATGTTGTTGTCAACTTATAGAGCACATAAATCCCAATGCTTGTTGTTGACTTGTTTCATAGTTCGACTTTTGTGTATCTATGAAAACCGCGTCCGTAATAATCCAGTGGGATCTCTTATGATTCATTTACTCCATTCGGAGTAAGAAAGAAACCAAGAGTTGTCTATAGTGGCCTTTCATTGACGGTAGAAAATTGAAATGCCTGGCTGAAGGCCAATCTAAACCTGTTCGCAAGTCAGCTGAATTTGTTTTCCTCAAGAATGACCCATCACATGATATTTCTCAAATGGTCCTTGAATTTTGGCCCAATGTGCAATGTGGCCCTTGAACTTTACCCTAATGTGCAATGTGATCTCTGAATTTTTTATACATGTTCAATTTAGTCCCTTAACTATACGAAAATGTTCAATATTTTCCTTCAACTAGTTCAAGTTTAGGGACAATATTGAACATTTTCATATAGTCCAGAGATTAGATTGAAAATCTATCAAAAGTTCAAAAATTACATTGAACAATTTAAAAGTTCCAGGATAACATTGCACATTGGGTTATAATTAAAAGTTCAAGAACCATATTGTGCATTGGATCAAAGTTCAGGGACCATCTATGTCATTTTTCTAACTTAAGAAACCATTTTATTCTAGTACCGCTCGATCTTAGTTTCAGAACAAGGTACCATTTTTATATTATAGCGACCAGCCCAGAAAAGAATTAACTGCACTTAATCCTTAGCTAAGTCATGACTTATAAGCTCTGGAAGCCATAGGAATATCATTAATTGCTCATAAACAAAGTCGAACTATGACTTTCTTTTTATTGTCAGGCTTCAGAGAAGTGGCAACTTGGGAGTAAAAATAGTCTTTTATTACCTACAATCTGCGAACCATGCTAGGGAAAAAAAGGCCCCAACGACATTTAATGGTTAAACCGTGGCAACGAGCCTATCATTTATACAGGAGTGCTTATTTTATCCATTTTTGTGCAGCGACGGAGTGCATTGCAACCGAGTAAATGTTAAGAACTTTGGTATTGGGTAACAGAGATTGGGGGACATCTATAACGAGAATATTATCCGAATGAAGATGGATAATGATGTTGCTCTCCTTCTGCAATCAAGATAGCCAATTCCATCTTTTCCAGATATCCGATCGTCACAAAAGAAATGGTCTTTACTTGATCATGCTGCTTTGATGATGCTAGAGAGTTCACCTTTTGTCCACAAGAAAAGTGAAGAAGAAATGGTACGAGGATGTAAGAGTTATCGAAGGCAACTTCCATTTCAGACGAAGTGCCATCTTCAAGCTGGAGGAGAGGAAATCAAGCAAATCAACCAAGTTCAGGGACCACACATTGTACATTGGGCTATAGTTAAAAGTTCAAGGACCACATTGCGCATTGGGTCAAAGTTCAGGGACCATCTATATCATTTTTCAAACTTAAGAAACCATTATATTCCATTACCACTCGATCTTAGTTTCAGAACAAGGTACCATTTTTATATTATAGCGACCAGCCCAGAAAAGAATTAATTGCTCATAAACAAAGTCGAACTATGACTTTCTTTTCATTATTAGGCTGTAGAGAAGTGGCAGCTTAGGAGTAAGAATAGTCTCTTATTACCTACAATCCTACAATCTGCGAACCATATTCGGGAAATCAGAAGAAAAGGCCCCAACAACATCAAATGGTTAAACCGTGGTAATGAGCCCATCATTTATGTAGGAATGCTTATTTTATCCATTTTTGTGCAATGACGGAGTGCATTGCAACTGAGTAAACGTCAAGAACTTTGGTATTGGGTAACAGAGATGGGGGCCATCTATAACAAGAATATTTTCAGGATGAAGATGGATAATGAAGTTGCTCTCCTTCTACAATCAAGATAGCCAATTCCATCTTTTCGAGATATCCAATTGTCACGAAAGAAATGGACTTTACTTGATCATGCTGCTTTGATGATGCTAGAGAGTTCACCTTTTGTCCACAAGAAAAGTGAAGAAGAAACAGTACGAGGATGTAAAAGTTATCGAAGGCAACTTCCATTTCAGACGACGTGCCTTCTTCAAGCTGGAGGAGAGGAAATCAAACAAATCTACCAAGTCCTCGTAGTTGTTATGGAGCTGTTCATCCATGGACTTGAGATGGGGGAAATAGATTCAACTTCTGAAGACTTGGTAATATGCAGGGTAACTTCCTCAATAGACTAAATGTCGCAAGATAATTGCACCTTTAATGAAAGTGGAACTTTCCTTCTTTTCATTAGGCTGCTTAGAAGTGGCCACTTGGGAGAAGAACAGGATCTTATTTCCTGCCTCCCATGAACCATGCTCGGGAAAAAGAAAAACCTACTAAAAGTGTCATACGACAAATAAGGAAAATTGTATTAAATGATCAAAACATCAGCGATGAGCTTATCATATCTGAAATACTAAGCTCATCAACTTTTGTGCGACGAAAGAGTGCATTTTTGGCAAATGTTGAAAATTCTGGTACTCGGTACCAAACGCGATTGGCCTTTACTACTATGTCTAGAGAAATACATCAGCAACATAAATATTTTCAAGATGAAGATGCCTATAGAAAGTGTTCTTTTGCAATCTAGATATGTTTGGTCCTTTTCAGATATTAAACCTTGCACAAGATATACTCTTTCCTTGGTAATCCTCTTTGAGTAGTGTTAACACCTGATTTTTAGTCGATGCGTCATAAAGGTAAAATTTCTTGAGATTAAGATTTCTGATTGTGATAGAACCCAATCCTCAATCAAAAAGAGTCATTTAGTTTTTAAATTAGCATTAGTCATTCATTTTCTAGCTTTTTGCATTTCAATTTCAAAAAGTGAAAGCATTGACTTTTGAGTTGACTTTTGGTTAAACTTTGACCGAAAAGTCAACCCAAAGTCAAAATTTGATTTTTTGCATGAAAAACCCCAAAATAGTGTCAATTTCACTTTTGCACTATCAATTTTCAAAAAATTCAAAGTTCGACTCATTAATTGACATTTTAGTATATAAGTACTAAAACGTTGACTTTTGGTCAATATTTTTGTCCAAAAAAATTCAAAAATTGAAAAACCCCTAAATCAACTCACTTTTAGCTTAATTTCACTTTGGCATCATCAATATTACAAAAATCGGTTTAGAATCAACTTTTTCCCAATTTGCGGAATTCGGTTCAAATCGGCCAAAAATGAAATTACTTCATTTCTAGTCAATTTTTAGAATAGTTTCCTTCACGACATTTGATCTAGGGGTTGTATTACATTCAATTTTCAAGTCAATTTTAAAATTCCAAGCCAAGGATGAAAGCCCCTAATTTGAGCCCTAATTAGGAATTCCGATTGGTCCTTCATGATTTGCATAATTGAAACATGGATCAGCCTAATTTTTTATATGAAACTCAAATCTGAAATTAGTTTTGGAAGATTCACATGAATTTGAGCCAATTTGACTAATTTAGCAATCTAATAATTGAGAAATCTAAGAGTAATTTAACTTGACCCATTCTAGACTAACATCAAATTTAATGAAATGAGCTCAATTTGGCCAATTGCACATCAATTAAATTCATTAGTCTAGCTTGGCCATGCAAATTAACTCAAATTAAAGAGCAATTGGATCAAACAAGTTAAAATTGGTCAATTTGTGCTTGTATTTCAAATTGGTTCAATCCAATTTAATCAAATTCAATTCAATTAGGTCAGTCAATCATGATAAGGGTTAAATTGCATGAAATTGGAACAAAATTAAAACAAGAACCGAACTGGTTCAACCCAATCGAACTCAAGTCAAACTGGTCCAACCGGTTCAACTTGATTTGACAGGAATTGAACTGGTCCGATCAGACCAGCTATTTCTCGGTCAAAAATCCGATGGTCCATTCTGACCAACCAAGGTCAACCATATCCCTTTTGTGTCCAAAATGACAAATATGCCCTTAAATGAAATTACAAAAATACCCTTCAAGTGAAATTACTAAAATGCCCTTATTTAAAGGTTTAGCAAAATTACTTAGGGGTTATGTAAATGAATCATGGCCATTCATTTAGAATACATCATGTCCATCCATAATACTGCGTCACTTATCCTTAGCCCCTAAGGAATATTCTTAATCATTAAGGGAACATTTAAAATCATTAGATTGATCTAAGGGCTAGAATTCAAAGTTGGAGAGGTATATAAAGATTTTCCCTCCAAAAGTTGAGGAGGGGGGTTCTTTCAGATCTAGTTTTCTCTCCCTAAACTAAAATTCTCTCTCTCTCTCTCTCTCTCTCTCTCTCTCTCTCTCTCTCTCTCTCTCTCTCTGGCCGGACTTCCCCTACCCAGCTCGACCGCTCACCGGTCGGTTCCCAACGCACTACCACCTCATTGACATTCCTCACGGCATCCTCAAGGTCATCGTAAGACCAGCCACCAACGCTGGTTATGCATGATTAGGATTGTTCGGAGGTACACATTAGCTTAAGCAAGGCTTAGGTAATTACTTCTTAAGATTTATCTCATCCCACATTGTTAAACATTTTCAGGCTTGGAATGATGAGTAGTCGTCACGTGTGGTTCGGAGTTTTGGGGTGATGTTGGGCATTGGATGTATCATCCTTTTGGATACCCTATTGTAGAGGAGTTTAAGTCAACCTCCCTTTTGTATCTATGGCCTCGTTAGGAAGTGGCTTCGTGTGAAGCTTGTAATTGTGTAAACCTCCTTGAGTTATCTTTGTGAGCTTATAATGACTTGTTGGTTTTTATGGGAAGTATTTTCCTTACTACCCCATTTATTTGAATGTTGTATGGAGTGTTCATATTCGCTTCCGACTGCGTTTAATCGCTAGTGTTTTGATTGGGTTGGCGACAAGTCTTGGGATGTTGCATACTTGATGACCCTGGAGGGATGTTGCGTGCTTGATGGGGTTCGGTGCGTGATAGATAAAGTGCAACCTCTAGCTACTAAAGTGAAAGTGGATCAAGAACTATTGATACCTGATTTTTAGCTCATTTTTTTCATATTTTCAAAAATCTCAAAATTAGGACTAGGAATCTTGGCCAAGCCTAAAAACCTATTTCTAAACCAAAAATAAATCTTTTTAGCATTTTCCTGCATTTTTCCTTAATTTATTTTAGTCAAAATAAGTGAGAAAATCAACAAAAATAGTAAATGGAATCAGAAAATTCCATAAAAATAGCCATTAGTCTTATTTTAAATCCAATTTCATGAATATATCATCAATTAAAAAAAATCTCAATCGGGTATATATTTTTCCCAAAATTGGACAAAATTAAACCTAACTTGAAACAAAAATGCAATTAAATTTTTTCTAGTCATTTTTAAGTCATAGTATCTTCACAAAAAATAATTTTGGGACCTTGAATTACATAATGGTCAGTCCAATTGTATAATTTGACATAAAAATCAAAAATCCCCAAAATTTAATTGAAAATTAACAATTTTGAACCCAAATTGAGAATCGTGCCCAATATGAAATTGTCGAACCATGAGGCCATCATTTCTAGGGTTAATCAAATGTGGGTTATTCAATTTTGGCATTAATGTTTCCTAATTAGGTCATTAGGACATCAAATTGAATAAAAACCTATTAACCCAAATACAAAAATGTGAAAATCTTGGACATAATTATAACAAAAATTGGGGAAAATTATATGTTTGGGTTCGGAATATGATGGGTAGTTCAATTTTGGGATTAAATTTGAAAAAATTAGTCGAAATTGAATTCAATTTAAGTTTTTAATCAAAATCGGGCCTGCCGAGTCGACCGGGTCAACCCGACCCGATCCGATGACTTGTCTTCTTCGCCCGACTAGCTAGAATGCAATAAAACCCAATTCGTGCCCGAGACTTTGCTGGTCCTTTTCGGCCAATTTGGCACGTGACAATCGACTAGGCTAGTTGGAAAATCTCTGACTGGCACTAGTGAACCGATCTAACCGATCGGAAATTAGTTCTAACTGAATTTGGGCTGGATTTTTTATCAACTAAAAAAACTGAAAAAAATTGAAGAAGAGAAGGAGAGGTGTTCGACGAAAATCCAGAGAGAGAGAGGGGAGAGAAACAAGAGAAACCAAAGAGAAGGATCTCGAGAGAGAGGGTCGAGTGTAACGGCCCGAATTTCCATGTAGTTTCTGGGATTAATAAAATGAATGTTATTTCTCATTTCATTTGAGTACACCAGAGCCGATCACTCTTGGGATACTAACCCCGAGGAATGGCTAACTAGGACGCTTAGTACGTGGACCATTGGACTTAGTCTGTGACTCGGGAGCCGATTTGAGAAAGAATGAGGGAAATTAGAACCTTGAGGGGTCGATCTTAGGAAAAGTGATGGAAATGGTATGGTCAAGGCCAACGATGCACAATTGGGATCGCAGTGATTCCCTTAACCAAACGTGCTTTCCACAACCAAAACTAGCCAAATGATTGACCCCGGGATTAGTCTTTTTCTCGATGATCGGAACCATTGAGACTGGATAGCCCTAAGTCGATACGTTGTATGCCTAAACAACCCCCTTGTTAGTGAGGTTTTAAAAAATTGAAATTGAGAGAGAGTTGCCTTTAATTGAAGAGCTTGTCGGATTTGGGACCCGACGGACTAATTTTAAGATTTTCGAAAATGTTGGCCACATACATATGGGACGATGGGTGCGAAAAAAAATCGAAATCGGAATTGCCCTTGGGCTATTTTTTAATTCCGGAATTTTGGGGAATTAAATAGGTTTAACCAAGGTTGGTTAAGTTAACTAAGATGGTTAAGGGTTGGTTAGGGGCTATGGACAAAAAATGCCCCTCAATAATTGATTTGAATGAATTTAACCATTGGATGAGGGGTAGTTTGGTCACATGGGCTAAGATCATGACACTTGGCTTCCACTAAGGGGATTTGACTTGCTTTGACCACTTTTTGGTCATGTTTATCTCTCTCTCTCCTTTCGCCCATTCTCCCTCCCCTCACCGATCAGCCCTTCTCTCTCCCTCCTTCGCCTCTCTCTCCTCCTCCTCCTCTCTTCTTTAAAGCCCCTCACCGCCGCCGCCTCCCTCGCCCATGGGAGGCTGCTGGCCACTGACAAGGACAGCCGTGGAGAGCCGGACCTGCCCCAAGCCGCCTCCCTCGCCCGCCTCCCCTCTCCATGGCCGACCAGCCCATTAAAAGGTGCCGAGCCACGCATTTGAGGGTGGCCGTCCGTGTTTTGAGTGGGATGTACTTATTCCTTCCCAAATCGCCCACCCAAACGTGAGTTTTATACCTAAACTTAGTTTAGGCTTAATTGTGTTTAGTTAGTTTAGTTTGGATTGATTAGTGGAGATTGAGTTGATTTGGTGTTTTGTTAGTGATTATGTGGTTAATGGTTGAAATAATGATGTTGCTAAGGGTGGATTTAAGGTGGAATTATAGTTGATTGGTGATGGTTTGAGGGCTGTTCTTGGTAGATCAAATTCGGAGCCCTTGGGTGGTTGTGTTAGAAATGGTGATTTTAGGTCCAAATAGGCTTGATTTGCTTAATTAAGCTAAGTATATGCCTTATATAATTGAGTGGGGCCTTGGCTGAGTTAATTGAGGCTAAATGGAGTGTTTTGAATGTGTTTTGGTCATGCTTGAAGTTGGGGTTGTGGTTTGGCCGAATTGCATGTGTTAGGATACAAATGCTAGAATATGTCCGTTGTTTGTAAACGTTGGTAATTGTTATGGCATTTGTATTCATTGGTATGACAATGCGTGTCACGCACATTGTATGTCGAGATTGAGATTTGAGATGACATTATGTGATTGTGCGGGTGTGACATTGCATTGTGTGATCACGATAAGCATACGAAATGAGTGGATTGGGCTAAGATATAATTGATATGTGTGATCACTTAAGGCCTTCGGGTCGGGCGTGGCCACGGGTCGAGTTCCGTTCTCATGAGCGGGACGATGCCCGGTTAGGCGGAAGACGACCATCCTCATGCACTTTGTAGTGTGCTCGTCGTGAGGTAAGCGGTGTTGCGCCTCGGGCACTTTGTAGAAAGGCTAGAAGACACGGGCCGGGGCGAGAATATCGCTGGCCATGAAGTGTTGTGGCCTTCGGGTCGGGCCCTATTGTGGGTCGTGAGATTAAGAATGAACCGAACGTTGCATCGTGTGAATTGTGAATCATGCAGTATTGTGATGAGATTGTGAGAATTGTTAGCATGTGATTGCATGAGGCATTCGTGTGGGATGCGGTGATTGAGTGAGTTGAACCATTTAAAGAAGATGAGCACGCGTGTGTGAAGTACGCCTGCCTGTATGTACACGTATGTGGGTGTATATATATGTTGAATTGCACTAACTTGCAGGGGTTGAATCACGTTGAAACATATTGAGATTTATGTTTCTTGGCTTGAATGTTTGATGTTGGTCCGTTAAGAGACACACTTTAGCCTAGCCTAGGTTTAGGTATTTGATTCACCGAGCTAGTCTCACGGTTGTGGTAAACCGAACATTTCGGAACCTACCCCTAGGGAGGCCGCCCACTTTTGGGATTCCTCGCGATCTATTTTGATTTCTGGAAATGGCGAGATGCATTGAGCCCGTTAACTTTGACATCAAAATTTCAAGGGTAATTATGACTATTTTACAAAACGGATGGTGAGTTGGCCGGTGATTTTAGAGTGGCCATACATATTTGGGACAAGAATGGTATGATGAAATAGAAATGAAGAGGATGAGGGCGACCGAGCGGGCGATGGAGTAAATTGGGGAAAATTGCAGATTTAGTCCCTAGGGACCTCGGGCTGATGGGGAGGACCTCGACATGGGCGTGGATGTCCATTTCCGAGGCCCAAACAAAATTATTTTTAGAATCAAACGATAGGGATCCCTACCTTTTTTTAGTGGGCACTCACCGGTCACCGACACTTTTTTGGATTAGTGGCCTTTTGACTTGATGCTAGCTTGACCACGACCTAGACACCTTAGTGGATATGGGCTGTACATGTATTTGCGTTCTCTATGTAAACAGTTTATATATATACGAGAATGAGGTTTTACCTGAAGTTGTTTGATTTGTGTGGCTTCCTTGCTCATCTTTATTTGTCAGGGTTGTAATATGTTTCTGCATGTGTTTTTATACTCTGATTGTTGTTGGGTCGGCGAAGTCTCCTGGGAACGTCGCACTATGATCGACCGGTTGCTAAGGGGATGCTCGCGTTCCGACGGTTAAGTTGGGTTCGGGGCGTGACATCGAGAGTCCCTTCACGAGTGTTCAGTGCGGCCGTGGACGGCGGAGCACCGGCGAATCGTGGATTGGCCGTGACTCTCTTGTGCCTGTTCCAGTCAAATTAGCTAATTGTCAAGGTTTGAAAGTTGGCCTCATTCGGCATGTCCCAACGTTTTCCGACGAAGCCAAAATAGCCAGATTGAAGTCCAAGTGATGAAGAATAGCTCCATAGGTTCCGATTAGCCCAAGAGCTTTGATTTGTCATCGAACGAAGCAGGTAAAAATCAATCCCAGTCACGGTTTTTTCAAAAATCCTAGAATTGAGTTTTATGGGCATGTGATTTTATTGATGATTTTGCGCATTTTGATGTTTAAAACATGTTTCTGATCCCATTTTGTGCTGTTTGATTGCGTTTGTATCATTAAAAATGCACAAAACGAGTCCATCAACCGTTAAAACCTCCTTGTCAGAATTCGGGTACCCTCACCGGAGCATTGCTGTAACACCCTAAATTTTGACATGTTACCGGGATTAATAAAGTGTATATTAATTCTCGTTTGATTTTAATAAGTCTCGCCCGGACTTGATCAATCACGGGATACTAACCAAATGGGAAAGGCTAAATAGGAACAAGGTACGTGGACCGAAGACCCGATCGCGATTGAGCGCTAATTTCGACGAACGTCGAGGGAATATTTTGAACCAATATGGGCTAATCTTAGGAGAATGATGGATTATATAGTCAGTTAAGTACGATTGGATCGCGGGTGATTCCATGCGCACGGGGTGAATTCGATTTTTAATCCAATTGATTACGACCCTCGGTACTAGTGATAATTCCTTTCATTCTCTCGAAATTCGAGGCCATCACGACTCGGACAATCTTAGGTCGATACGCGTAACACCTAAACAGCCGCCCGTTAGTGAGAGGCCCTTAGACTTCAAAATGAGTTATTTTGATCGCGATATTGAGCCCGAACTTTGACATTAAAATTTCAAGGGTAATTACGACTATTTTACAAAACGGACGTCATTTTAGAGTGGCCATACATATTTGGGACAAGAATGACTGAAAATAGAAATTTCGACAGAAATTGGGGAAAATTGCACTTTAGTCCCTGGGGACCTCGATGTCCATTTCCGAGGCCCAAATAAAATTATTTTTTGGAATCGATGCCATTTTGGGGCAACCACGCACGTCTGGAGTGCATACGGTCAAAAATTGGAATTTCGACCCCAGAACGAAAAATTACGGTTTTGCCCCTGTGGGCACCGAGACTGGATTCGGAGGCCGTTTGAGGTTATTTTTCGTGGCCAAGATCATTTTGGGGTGGCCACACACATTTAGAGTGGTTTTGGCCAAAAATTGGAATTTCGACAAAAATTGAAAAACTAATATTATTTTATTCCCGAAACTTCGCAGTTGATTTTCGAGGACTTAAAAAATGAATTTCGCGAATCCGATGCCATATTATGTTGGTCACACACATATGGAATGCGTATGTGCAAAAATTGAAATTTCGGTTCGAGATCGAAAAATTACGAAAATGCCCCTAAGCCATTTTTAATTAATTCCGAAATTTGATTAATTTTTGGGGGTTAACCAAGGTTAGTTAGGACTAACCAGGTCTAGTCAGCCTTGGGTTAGTGGCAATTGACCATTTTACCCCTAAATTATTGGATTAGATCAAATATGGGCCCTTGGATCAAGGGCAAAATTGTCCAAATGGCCAAGATTGTGACACATGTCTTCCACTAATCCATCTTTGACTCATTTGACCAGACATTTCCTCTCTCTCTCATCCATTTTCTGTTCAGCCATAGCCATTCCCCCCTCTTTCCTTCATCGTATCTCTCTTTTCCCGTTTTCCATTTCTGCAATTCCCGTTTCTGCACATCTTGGTACTGTTCACGCCGGAACAGTACCAGTCGGAGCTATCCCTGCCAAGCCAGCACCACCAGCAGCCCTTTCCCACCCAAGACCAGCCACCACAACCCCGGTTTTGGCCTAAACAGAACAGAAACAGCAGCTAATCGTCGGTTTTGTCGTCGCCGCGGATCGCCGGCTTGCACCGGAGCGCTGCCGTCGATCCTTACCGCTTCGTCGGTGATCGACCGCCCGTTCTTGTCATCCCGAATCGTTATTAGGTGAGTATAAACCCCTAAACCCCTAATTAGTTTAATTGTGCATTTTAGGGGTTAATTAGGCCTAAATGAGGGTTAATTAGGCTTAATTATGTGTGAGATGTTTTGTATGGGTCATTAGGACCTAATGAGATGATTTAATGGTGGTTTAATGGCCTAAATTGTGATCTGGTCTGGTACTGTTCATGAGTACCGAAAATGCTAAATTTTGTTCAAGTTTTATACTAATTGAATCCAATGGTTAATGATTTAAAATTGGGCATTTGGTAGACTAATTAAGCTTATTTGAGGCTTAATTATGTGTATTTGGTGGTTGGATGTTTGGGGTAGGTAATTAGGGCTTAATAAGATGATTTAAAGGTGGATTAAAGCCTAAACAGCCTCCTGCCCTGGTACTGTTCATTGAGTACCGAATTTGTGCATTTTTGTCTAAGAGTTTCACTAATTGGGTTTATTTGTTAATGATTTAGAAATGGACATTTTAGGGGCTAATTAGGCTTATTGGAGACTTAATTAAGTATATTTAGTGTTTGGGTGATTAGGATTTGAGACTAGAGCCTAATGAGGGTGTTTAATGGTGGTTTAGTGGACAAAATGTACCCTGCCCTGTTACTGTTCATGGGGCACCGAATTTGTGTAAATTTGTCTAAGTGTGGCACTAGTTGGATTCATTGATAAGTGACCTTGATTGGGGCATTGTAGGGATTAATTAAGCTTATTTGAGGCTTAATTATGTATAATTGGTGGTTGAATTATTACGGTATGTGATTAAGGTTTAATGGAATTGTTTAAGTGTGATATAGTGCATGTTGGACATTCGGTTCTGGCACTGTTCACCAGAACCGAATTGCACATTTTGGACTTAATTTGAGACTTGATTGGTTCATTGGATATCGGTGTGAGTCTTAGGTATTATTGGGGTTGGTTGGGATCTAAATAAACCCTATTGAATGACCCCGAGATAGTGAGAACAATTATCGAGATCGATTTGCCCAAGGCGGGCCTTAGGCGCATTAAATTGACTTGTGTAATGAATGCGCGAAATGAACTTGAAATGGGTTGGATTAGAATGGAAATGTTTGGAAATGCCGGGAATGAGTGGCACATGTCTAACTTGAACATAGTTATGCTTGGTAAATTTGACATCAGTATTTGGCTTGAATTCCCGAGCATATGTTTTGCACAGCAAGTGGTGATTGGTGGAAATTGAGTGTGACGATATCCATGTCTGAGTTATATTCAAATGTTGGCCTACGGGTCGATTTATTAACTGTGGCCTTCGGGTTGGGCCTACGGATCGTTATAAGCACTTATGACCTTCAGGTCGGGCCTATGGGTCGTTATAATCACTTGTGACCTTCGGGTCAGGCCTACGGGTCGGTTTATCAAATTGTTGGCTTTCGGGTCGGGCCTACGGGTTGGTTTATCAACTGTGGCCTTAGGGTCGGGCCTACGGGTCGTTATATTCAATTGTGGGCCTTCGGGTCGGTATAATTGCACGGGAATTTGCGTTAATGAATTTAAATGCCTAACCTGCAGGGTTGAAATAGTGAAATGGGCTGTGAGCCCAGAGTGAATTTATGTTGTTATACCGGTTCGTTGTTTGATGTGTTTTATTTATAGTTTTGGAGGTGCACATTAGCCTAGTTTAGGATTAGTGGTTTGTACTTGCTAAGATTTTTTTCATGGTTGTGGTAAAACTGACATTTCAGATCCCCGGCCATGAATTTCTAGGACTCGGAAGTTGAGTATAAGATCGTGGAGGATGAGGTAGAGCATGAGGAACTAGGTGGGGTAGTTTTTGAGCCGGAGATTATGGATCCTGTCCCAGAGCAAGGCAGATACCGTGATCCTTTTATTGTATCTTTTGTGTATAATGGATATTGTATTATAAGTTTTATAATGAATGTATATATAGTTTTAATCGTTTGATAGTTGTTAACTCTTGTTCTCATATTGTTGTTCGTTGCTATTCATGGTTGCTTTTAAATTGTCTGGGTGTATATATATTTATTGTATATACGTCATTTCCACATGTGGCGTCTTTTCTCTGATTTGGGTTTTCGAGTTAGTGATGTAACCTGGGAGCGTCGCATCTTATTTCGACCTACGCGGATGTTCATGCTTTGTTGGGTACGAGGCGTGACAATTGCTATAGACGTAGGGCCATTCAAGTTAGTTTTCTTGACCTTGTTTGATGTTTTTGTCCTTGATTAGAACTGAGTTATACGGCTAGGGCGAGTATGATAATGGTTTGAAATATGGAAATGTTATTCTAGGTTAGTGTTAGGTTAGGTTTTTCTAGTCAGTTTTTCGTTGGCTTGGCGATGGTCCGACGACACTCCGATTAGGCTAGATTGGTAATGGGTAATGTGGACTTTGTAATGAATCAATCGGAATAGCAAAATACCAGTCGGAAGGTCGCCGGAAATCAATTCAAACCGATAGCTCCAAAAATGTTCAATATAGAAATTTGCACACCAAGTGCTTGGGGAAATGCCCCAATGAAATTCCTTTAAAACAGCACCGTTTTGGTGCTGTGCCCACCGGAGAAGGTAACCGGTGCCGGTGCTGGTGCCGGCGACACCCGGTTCGGCCAAGCCGAATGGGGTTGAGCCGGGCTCGTCCGGTTCACCACTTCGGCTGAAATTTTAAAAAAATAATTAAAAAATCTAAAAATTCATAAAATTCATAAAAACATAAAAACATTAATAAAAAACAAAAAAATCAGAAAAAATTTCATAAAAATAAAAAATTCAGAAATATTAAAAAAATTTTTGGAAATTTGAAAAATTCCAGAAAAAATAGAAAATTCACAGAAAATTAAAAACTTCATAATAACCCAAAAAAATTTTAGAAAATTCATAAAAATTCAGAAAATTCAGAAAATACAAATAAAAAATGTGTAAAATCTAGAAAATCAATAAAAAATTGAGAAATTGGAAAATTTATAAAAATTTCTAGAAAATCATAAAAATCAATTCTATGTTAATGAAATTTCTGGAAAAAAAATCAAAAATTTTAAATTCACATAATGGTCCAAAAACACCGTGGCCAACCATAAAATGTGAGATTTGAATTTTTTGAAGTGCCCAAGTGGCATGTTTAGAAAATCCCAAATTCAGGGGTTATTTTTTTTTTTAAATAATCGAGGTGTCCGCACGACCGGCGAGCTAAGGCTTAAACCAGCGGTAATGCCCGACTAGTCATCGAGGAGGGCTAGCGCAGCATCCCACCGCCACGACCTCCCACTTAAATCATCGATGGACGAGTTTGAACCTAGGACCTCTCGTGAAAGGAACTGAGCGCAAACCAACGCGACCACCGGTGGGTAGGTCCAAATTCAGGGGTTATAACCACTACAAAACTCTTAAACTCTAAAAAAATATGAATCATGAAATGAATAAGGTTCTGGAGCTTCATTAGGGTTTGAATGTTTTTGATTGATTTTTATTTTTAGAGACCATTTAGGATTGATTGAACTGATTGATGTGACATTTTGAAATCTGGCCCACTTGGGATTGATGAAATGAATGGTTTGTGGATGTGCTTGTAGTTAGATCTTGCCCGGAATTAATCACTTCGGGAATACTAACCGTTAGGGAAAGGCTAGTTAGGGATTTAAATTCGCGAGACCAAAGAACTCGATCGTGAATCGACTGTCGACCATGAAAATCGTCGAGGTAACATTTTGAGCCACTGTAGGCTGATCCAAGGATAGCCGGAGATCAGTTCGGCACTGTCCTATTAGTGGATCACTAGTAATTTTGCTGGACCACGAAATAAATTGACGGACGACCCTAAACCTATACCAAACGATCGTGCCCGTTGGATCTAGCGATCGATCCTCGAGATTAAGTGACAATCGAGGTCGGCATGACCCGAGTAAACATGGACATGGCTTGATTTAGTATCGGTCACGGGTCAATAATGCGAATTTTCCTAAAAGCCACTCGTTAGTACGAGATATGCGCAAGTTATGTTATTCAGAACTTAGGCATTAATTAGAGACCAAGTTAGGCATTGGAAATTTATAAAGTCACGACCGATCGTTTGGATGATGTTGTCATTTGCTCGGATAGCCTCGGTTTTGTTCGAATCCTTCAAAAAAATTGAATTTCGGCGAGAAATGAAAAATGACCATTTTACCCCTGGAAATTTGTTAAGGCCAATGTAATTTGAGAAGGGCATTTTGGTAATTTCTCCCTAGCCTTAGAATTAGAGATTTTTGGACAATTTTGCCCTTGGACTTTTTGAGAAATCCCCAAATTGCCCTTGGATATTTTGAAAAAGATTCGATCCAGACTGTCAATCTCAAGATAAGATCGAATCTAGACCGTTGATTTGGATTGTGAGAGAGGGGTATGATGGTCTTTTAGCAATTCAATTATTGGCCTTGGATTATTTAAGGCCTTTTTCTTTCTCTCTCCCCTCATTCTTTCTCACGCCCACCCTCTCTCTCTCATCCCCTTGGCCGAACCAACTCTCTCTCTTCCTCTTGGCCGTGTGTGGGCCGGAGCCGTGCCGGATCGCCGCGCGCCCACCATCCGTCCGTGATCGCCATGAGCCATCGGTGGTCCTCGCCGCTCGATGCCATTGCTGCTGCTATTTCACCGCTGTTCAACCACCCTTGAGTGCTCGAACTCGCATAGAACCTTGAGTAAATGATATTCTAACCCTCGCCTAAGATAACGGGTATTTTTGGGTTAGTTCGGGGCCGTTTTAGCGAGTTTTAGAGGTTAATCGTGGGATAATGGCTATACTGATTTGGCTGAGTGTTTAGAGAGAAATTGTGATGATTTTTGAGGTGGATTTGAGTTTAGAATTGATTGGTTAGGTACTCGGAATGATTTCGAGTGATTATTGTGGTTTATGGCGCGAAAAACGGGCCTAAATGTGCCGTTATGGTGATTTTTGGTGGTGGGCGAATTACTGTTTATGCTGTGGCCGAATTAGTGTATTTTGGTGATTAAAATATAGTACGTGTTGGTTTAGGGGTTGTTGGTAGGAATACGACGCCCGTGAATGATGAAATTCGGCTTAGAATGCAAAAACTCGCGTTAGTTGTGCACGTGCGAATCGACTTGGATTGGCTGGTTTGTGGATGGAATTATGATGTTTTGGGGTTGATTTGGTGCTGAGTTAGATGCTGGAAAATCGGGAAATGAAATGACGGGCATATAGTCCGATTTGGAGACGATTTGTGTGGGTTTGATGTGCTGTGATGTGGCTGTGTTGTGGTACCCGTTATGGCTTGAAATATGTGTGGAAATGTTGAATTTGTGGCTGTGATTGTGTTTGTGATTGTGGGCCTGATGGCGGCTGTGATTGCTTGTTAGTTTGCGAAATATTTGATTGAAATATGAGTTGTGGTGTGCATACATGGGCTGAATTGATTTGATTGATAATTGGCCACGATTGAGTGTTGATTGAGCTTGAGAAATGCATGGTTCGATGCGTGCACGGGCCGAGTGTGATTGGCCAATATGTTGGCATGTGGGTGTTTAGCATGTGATCGAGTGAGAAAGCATGTGTGGTGCAGTACGTTGGTTACGGAAATCCCTAAGGCGGTATCATTACGCGGGGAATTTATCCGTCCTAAGGCGGTACGACTACGCGGGACGATGCCCGGTGTTACCGGAAGACTATCAATGTGAGCTGGTACCATTACGCAGGTTGTGCAGTAGGTGGTAGGTGTTGAGCCTAAGGCGGTACCATTACGCAGGCAAGATATATGGCCCGAGGCGGTACCATTACGCAAGCTGAGAAGTGTTGTGAATATGGCCAACCTGAGGCTGTACCATTACGCGTGTTGTGCACTAGGTGACGGATGTTGAGCCTAAGGTGATACCACTATGCGGGCAAGATACATGACCTGAGGCGATACTATTACACGGGCTCTAGAGTGTTGTTATGAGTTAGTCGTAATGAACTTGAAGCGATACCATTACGCGGGTCACTGGCGAGTTGGGTAGAAAGAATGTAATGAGATCGGAACAAATGCATGAAACATAATTAGAATGTGCATGTGGTTGGAAATGGTGTTGTTGTGACTAACGTGCAGGTTGCATGCTGGAAAGGCCCAGGTAAATATGAATTGTATGCCTACTATGTCATGGCTGAGTGTGATTGTGTTTATAATTGCCTGGAGGTACGTGTTAGCGTAGGTGAGGTTTAGGGTTTCGCTTGCTGAGAAGTGTTCTCACGGTTTTATTTAAAACCATTTAGCTAATCAAAGCTCCAGCGGAGTCGAGAGACAAAGACAATTTGATTGAGATCAATGCTGAGTCCAAGTATTCAGAGGAACAAATTGGCATCGATGAGATTAACTCAGAGTTGACCCCCCTTGGGTGAATAGGGGTTAGTAAGAAGTTAGGGGTTGGATAAGTTTGGAGACGTCCCTTTTTGGTGTAAGTGATAGTCTATTCGAAGCCGCTAGCCCTTTTTGATATCGGCGGTTGTCAGTGTGAAGGTTTGATGGTTGCGACGGTTTGTAGTGAATAATGTGAATATAGTGGGTGTAATGAAGTGGTTGATTGCTGGTTGTGATGGATTGTAATGAATTTTGTATATAGAGCAGTGCAATAAAATGCTTGGTGGTTTGGTGATTGATTCTCCCTTTTTACCCCAATTGTTATTCTTCGGGAATTTGTGGCTTTCGCTGATTGTTTTAAATCTCTGATAAGTTGAATTGGGTCGACGATACGCTGGGATATTGCATTATTCAACCAAAGAAGTATGTTGTGTGCTCGATGGAGTTCGGGGCGTGACAATTGACGTTGATTGTATATTTAATATCTAATTGTTTCTTCTTGTGATTAGAATGGATAGAATTAGTGGGTAAGTTTCGGAAATTTGTATGACACGTTATACGTCGTATTGTTTTTAGGTACCGAAAAGGCGTTAGGGATCTCGATTTTGGATCAGTAACGTAATCAAGTCCCTGCACTTAGAATTTTTGATTCGTAAAATTGTGATATTTCTCCTGTACCTCGATTAGGTTTCTAGTCTACCTACCGATAATGACTAATAGTGACTCCAAAATCACAAACTTAGATTAAATAGAAAATTACCACCCGCTGTCACGTGAAGTATGGTCTGGGAGAGACCCTTACATGAAAATACCTCCTTAGCGCGCAAATCCTGAAAGCCCCAAATAAAGTGCGATGCAACAAGGACTACCTACTCATGGAGGAGTTCGTGATAAACGAAGATCAGCTCAAGCCATGGCCACATGCAACAACAGCTCCTTTGGTGCTGGTGGCCATTGACAGCTAGATCTGAAAAGCGTGCCAAGAAGACGCCTAAATGCAGGCCAATGGCAATGGAAGATGGCTAGATCTGGAAAGAAACATGGGTGAATGAGGAAGAAGATAAAAAAAAATGAAAACATAAATAAAAGAAAAAAGAAATATATTTGGACGATTATTCCCCTTGTTGTTTCATCGAAATGAGCATTTATTTGCTAGCTAGCGAAGATTTGATCAGTCGGCAAATTTAGTCCCTTATTTGAGACTAAATGGACATTTTAGACCCTTATTTGAGACAATATTTGTCTCGGGCCCTTTTTTGAGAAAACTTATCCACTTTGGGTCTTATTTGAAAATTTTCCCATAATTATAGATGAACAAAACTATAAAATAAAATGACCAAGATAGATGCAAGTATTCGAATTTGAAATATTTATCAAAGATGTCATAAATCTTTCATCTTTCTTATATCGACAACATAAATTATATACGGAAAATAGATTAAAATCTTAACATGTTATTTCATATTTTATTAATTTCATTGTTTTCGCTGTGCATGTGCTCCTTTTGTAGTAATTTTGGACAAATAGGCATCCGTTACTCTAGTTACACATTTGTTCTCTAGCCACACCTTCGGTCCATGGGGTTGACTAAAGAATAGTTATTTCATGTAGATCATATTAGCTTCAATTCTATAATTTAAAATATGACTTCCCATTTTTAAGAGTTAATTGCATCTAATATATTAAGTCCAAAGTATATTTTGTCTCATTTTTAGATTTCATATTTAGCCCCAACCTACGTATTAATTCTTGTAATGGAATTTAGATTCAAAGACAAATACAAAAAAATTGATCACAGAAATAAGGACAAAAAGGTTTTTTTTTTATAAATCCCATTTTTTTAAATCTTGCATTTAGTGAAATTTCTTAATCGACCCTACGGTGCAATAAGCTTCAGATTTATATTGAATATTCATTCCTTAGACCTACCCCACCTGCTATAAGCTTCAGATTTATATTGATGGGTAGGTTCCGAACCAAATTGAATATTCATTCCTTAGACCTACACCACCTGCTATAAGCTTCAGATTTATATTGGCCTCCATAGCCACCACAAAGTTTGCAGTGGAAGGATCAAGCCAATTCTCTTGGTTTTCTCCACAACCCCCCTCAAATCGTTCTAGTGGAATTAACAAGCTGCTGTGATGATAATGGACTAACATCGATGTGCTTGATTTGGACACTTTGTTTCTCTAGATATCTCGGCAAAAGTAAAGATTGTTATTCTTGAAACTGTCGAAATCCTTAAATCACATCTAGTGGCTACAATTGCATTCGTATTACCACAGAAAATTAGTAATTACATGCTTCTTTATTGTTCAAGTTTTGATAATATGTCTATTAATTAAGTGAAAATAATTGCAACCGGATCGGCCTCAAAATGATCATTGAAATGTTGTTGTCAACTTAAAGAGCACATTAGTTCCGATCCACATCAGGATTGTCATCAAAATCAATGCTTGTTGCTGACTTGTTTCATAGTTCGACTTCTGCCTATCTGTGAATACTGTTTTCGGAGCAATTCGGTGGGAGCTCTTATGATTAAAATACTTCATTAGGAGTACGAAAGAAACGAAATTTATTTGCTATGGTGGCCTTTCATCGACAGTTGAGAATTGAAATGCCTGGTTGAAGGCCAATCTAAACCTGCTCTCAAAGTCAGCTGAATTTGTTCTCCTCAAGAATGACAATCACATGGTATTTCTCAAACCATGGAGTGCAAAATGAACCCACGCTCGAACTCGTGAATGCATGTTTTTAGGACACGATCAAAACCTGGAATGAGATACGTTCAGCATCGCCCTACCTTGACGCTATCAACATTACAGCTTCAATCAGAATACAAATGGCCACTAGAGGTATATGAGAACACTGATGCTTCACATGTTTCCCCTTTTTCTGATAAATAAAGTGAAAATGAGAGTGAACAGAGGTATAAGTGGGCTTATCAGTGGAAGCCCACTAGTTCTCATGGGATGCTTTACTTAACAGTACTCTGGTTCAGGTTTCTTCGCACTTACTACGACAAAAAACCATTAGAGTCAGTTACTACTGCTCGATCTTAGTTTCAGAACCAGGTACCATTTTTATATTATGGCGAACAGCCCAGAAAAGAAATAATTGCACCCTTAATCTGTCACGCCCCGAACCCCCATCGAGCTTGCGACATCCCCTACTCCGGTCGAAATGATGCGACGTCCTAGGAACGTCGCCAACCCAACCCAAACATTAGAGTCACATGTGAAAGCGAATATAAAAACCCCGGACAAAAAGATGACGACAACAAGGTAGACCAACAGAACAGACAAACAACAATAACAACATTTCATACAATATTACTGCACCACAAAAACTAACATTATATTACAAACATATGCAGCAAACGAGCATCTGAAATCACCGTCATAACAAAAGATCAGGGTCTGGTTAACTTAACTTCCCTATGGATCAACCCATTTACACAACCCTTAAAATACCCTAGGGAAAACCTAAGGATCGCCTTTCGTTCTGCTCTTGATTCTTCGGGCTTGAGCCTCCAGACACTCGCCTGCAGTTCCACCAACACCAAAAGCGGTTCCTCGAACTTCCAAAAAGAAAAGACGCACTTCCCGGGTTTACGGTTGGGGGTCTGAAATTGTAGATTATACAACTATGAGACGAATTTCAATAAGTGTATAACCCCAAACACCATGTAGGTACTCACGTACTGCCAGACAAAGCACGCATCTCACACAACGATCAATCAATGTAACAATCACACACGAACCTACTTGGAACCCATCATGCACGTTCCTGCACATTAGACCATAATACAGCCAGCACATCACAGCAAGGAATCACAGACGTGCACGTGCCTCAATTATAAGACAGAATCCACTTGGGCACATCCCATACCGTGCTTAGCAGTTTCTACCCTAGAATTAAGCATCACATCACGCGATATAAATACACTCGCACACTACTCACACCATGCGTCACTTTCTCAAACCTTACACCTCAAGCCAATTCCCGCTCATTCTCAACTCTTCCACCATTACCGCGCCCACGTAAAACGTATCAGGCCAACAGTCTTCTGACCTCGTCAGGTATCGACACCCCATCGGGCCAGGCATCGTCACCTCGTTAGAGACGATATCATCCCGGGTAAACGAACACGCCTTAGGACGGAATCCTACACACACTTTCCTTCTACTGCTCCCGCGTAAAACGCATTAGGCCAACGATCTTTTGACCACGTCGGGCATCATCACCCCATCGGGCCGGGCATCGTCACCTCGTCAGGGATGGCATCGTCCCGCGTAAACGTACATGCCTCAGGACGGATTCTTTCCAACCAATCCCACATTTTCGTATCCTCGTTCCACTCAAACCACACTTATACACGGCCAACAAACGCACGGCCAAACATACACACCTCACACACACATTTCACAATTTCACATTCTCGTCACATAAACATGCCACCCAATCACACATTCTTGGCACACGAATTCAATGCATATTCACACGACCATGCCTCTATACCTCACGGCTACATATACACGGCACAACACCACATCACATTCGGCCCAAGCACAATCTAAATCAGCCCACAATTACAAATCACACAACCACGTACACAATTCAATTCATAACATTAGGGTAAATCTTGGCAGTTTACACAGTGGCCGAAATCTATTTGAAATAAATAGTAAATCAATTCCAAAAATTCTGAAATTTGGATATGTTGTACAAAACATCTCAATGAACATTTTCCATGAAGAACTCGAAACCCAGTTCTAACCGTAAACACCTCATTTTGACACTCAAATTTAGACGAAATCTGGTTCACTCAGACAGCCCCTCAGGCCATCAAAGTCATTCGGTACCCAAATCATTTTGGAAAATCTTGAAATTTTTATATGTTATAGCCACAAATGTCCCCAACAATTTCTGTGAAGGAAGTATTTTAAAAATAGGCTTGGAAAAATTTATAAAAATTCGAACAGACCTAAAGGTTGGGTGAACAGTAAATCGGGCAGTTTTATTTTGGTCCAAAGATGGACTTCCGAATAACATCAAATGATTTCAAAAAATTCCCAAATTAAACTATGTTATACTTTAAGATGTTGGGAACAACTTTTATGATGAACACTTCCTCAAATTCGGCTCCCAAAATTCTCCACAAAAATAGCAAATTGGACGGATACAGTAGTCACAAATCCGAAAATCACACCAAATCACACAAATACAAACCGTGATCGTTCCGTATCATCACGGCCCTATCCGAACCTCCCAAACCTTATATTTCAGTCTCCAAATCAATCCACAACCGCCCGAACCACTAGCCACTATTTCAGTCCAAAACAACCACGAAAATCACCTAAACCGAATCCTAAACGAGCCTAGCAATACCCGAGGTCCTAGGTATCGATTGGGGAAGTCACTTACCTATGAAAGGCGAGAAGAACAGGCTGGATGGGTGGCTGAAACGGGCAAGAGAGTAGCAAAGATGGTGATAGAAGAGAGAGAGATGAGAGACAATGGTGATGAGAAGAACAAAGATGAAGAGAGAGAGAGAGAGAGAGAGAGAGAGAGAGAGGCTGATCGTGGGAGTTGGCTAAATGAGGGGGAGGAGAGAGAGAGGGAGTCCAATTTGGTCAAAGATGATGGCTAAAGGGCGCCATGTGTCGCGATCCGGGAATTTAGACCAAAATGCCCCTAATCCGACGGTTCTCGTTCAATCCTATCCAATAATACAAAGGTAAAATGGTCTTTGAGTCCAATAATGCAGCCGAAAATCCTTAATAATTATCCCAAATATTTTCCCAAAATTCGGAACTAAAAACGGCCTAGGGGCAAAATGGTCATTTTTCCGGTCTTGGGGCGAAATTTCAATTTTTGTCCAAAGCAACTCTAAATATGTGTGGCCAACATAATATGACGTCAGAATCATGAAAATAGCTTCTTAAGCCCTCGAAAATTGATTGCAAAATCCTTGAAATAAAATAATATTATTTTTCACTTCCTAGCCAAAATTTCAATTTTTGACCATATTAACTCTAAATGTCCGTGGCCACCCTAAAATGACATCGGCCTCGAAAAATAACCTCATACGGCCTCAGAATCAACGTTGGGGTCCAGAGGGGCAAAATCGTAATTTTTCCGATCTCGAACCAAAATCCATTTTTTTGCAGAAATGGGTGGCCCCAAGGTTGGCTAAGCCAAAAATGTCATCGACTGCTCAAAATTGTCACTTTCAAAATTCTCGATTCTCGGACCCGAATTCCAAGAAATGACTAAAATTGAACAATCGCAATTTTAGTTTATCTCTGGCTTGCGGGTGGCTCTCTAGAATTACGTGCTCTCGACCCGTGACCGATACTAAGTCAAATCATGTTTAAGTTTACTCTACCCAAGACGACCTCGATTATCATATAGTTGCGAGGGTCTGTCACTAGTTCCCTTTGGACACGATCAATTAAATAAACTGGTCTCGGTTGGCTCAAAACATTCCATCGTCAATCCATATGATCGAAAATCGAACCCAGATCGAGTTCTTTGGTCATGCGAACTCAATCCTGTAATGGTCTTACCCCTAAGGTTAGCATCCCATGAATGCGCATTTCCGGGTGAGATCTCACTATAAGTGCATTGGCCAAAATATTCATTTCTTAAATCCCGGGAAAAGGATCGAAAATTTAGACTGTTACAATTCTTCCCCCCTAATAAAAATTTCGTCCTTGAAATTTACAACTATACCTGCTATTCAAATAGATAGGGGTGATGATGTCTCATTATTCCTTTCTCCCAAATGGTACCTTTCGTCCCGTAATAATCTCAAACATCTTTGACCAATGGGACCGTCTTAATTCTTAAAACTTGTTCCTTCCCATTTGCCCCTAAAATCCAATATACATATTCCCAACATATCCTCTACAGTTCGTATAGTCCTTTCAAACTGGCCATTCAATACAATCTCTTACTTAAATCCTGTCAACAGCGCAACTATCGAGGTTCCTTCTTGACTCCTTACAACCTCAAATCTAAGGTATCTAGCTAGACTAAACTGAATCACCCTAATGCTACATTCCATTACATCATTCTGTTTAACTAACCAATCCAAGCCCACAATTATCTCAAAATCACACATGATTAACAAGCCTATCCTGTTTTCTACACCACCAAACACCATTTCACAGTCTGAACATCCCAACAACATGCACATCTTATTTATCATTGGCATAATCACACACTTTTGATACGAACATTCACACCACCAAAACCATTTCAATCTAGCCTTATAACAGATCAAGCAAACGCAAACGAGTGCGACGTCCCCGAATCAATAAAACAAATGCCACATAATTATGAAAAGAAACCATACCTGGAGTTACGCCTGGCGCATCCTCAACTCCCTTTCGCGTCAAGGCATACATATGTCCTTGTGCCGGCGATCTATTCGAACTAGCTGGCGGGGCTGCACTAGTCGGATTCCCAATCCGAGGTGTCTACGATGACGGGGGTGGTCGAACCTGAAGATTCGGGCAATTCCTTATGTGATGTCCCATTCCACCACACCCAAAGCATGCCCCAGTCACACTTGGGCAAGGATCATTTCCATGATATCTCCCACATCGTCTATAGGCTGAATTAGATGGATGTGCCGACTTCCCAATATTCCTTCTTGCCGAAGGGACAAAACGTCGGTTCACTATCATCGGCCTTTTCCCTTGCTAATGATCGTCCCCGGCTAAGGTATGTTGTGATCTAGACGCGGCGGCTCTTTTCGTCATATCCTACTCCATAATCTAAGCTCGCCTATACATTTCTCCATAATCTTTAATGTCGTGCGACAATATCTGACTCCGAAGATCTGGCTTCAATCCGTCCCGAAATCTTCGAGCCCTATCCCGTGGATTTTCTACCATTGTCGGGGCAAACTTTGCCAACCTCGCAAATTCCGCTTCATATTGATCAACTGTCATTTGTCCTTGGCGTAACCGCATGAATTCCATTAATTTCTTCTCGTGGGCGTTCTTCGAAAAATATTTCTCATAAAAACTCTCAACAAACACAGCCCAAGTCTAGAGTTTGGTAAGTCACACCTTAAACTTTATTTAGGACGTCGGATATCAACGGACAAATTCGGGGTGAAATTGAGTTAATTAGACGCGGATTGCTACAATTTTAGGAGCGGAACTGATAAGCGAGCCTTAGGAATGAATTTGAGAGATTTTGATGGAAAATTAGAGGCTAAAGGCGGGCTATGAGGGGCTGATATTCGTGCTGTGATGTGTTGTCTAGTACGTAAATTGGGTATTTAGATTCGGCGATTAATTATGTGAAAATGTTGTGAAGGGCTGGATTGATTCGCCATAGTTTCAATGCAGAAAAATGGCGGTTTGTAGGTTGATTACGTGTTTTTAATGTGGCTGAGTTGTGGTAATGAAATTGGGTGCATTAATATGTAATTGATTGATTAAGATATGTTTTGCTATGTGCACGTTTGGGGCCAATTGAATTCATTATCAATTGGCCATGTTGAATGCTTAGTGAGCATAAGAAATGTGTGTGAATTGATGAGTGCACGGGCCATGTGTGTTTGGCCAATTTATTGGCAGGTGAATATTGAGCATGTGAATGAGCAAGAGATTGTGTGTGATATGACATGTGTGACCATGGAAATCCCTGAGGCGGTACCATTACGTGGGGAATTGATTCGTCCTGAGGCGGTACGACTACATGGGACGATGCCCAATATTACCGGAGGACGGCCAACCTGAGGCGTTTACTTCAACACGGGTTGTGTCGTAGGGGATAGATGTTGAGCTTGAGGCGTATACCGTAACGCGAGCATGAGACATGACCTGAGGTGTGTACTGTAACGTGGACTCTGAAGTGTTGTTATGAGTTGGTCGCGGTGGACCTGAGGCGTATACTTTGACGCGGGTCACTGGCGAGAGTTGTGGAAAAGATGTAATGAGGTCGAAACAAATGCACGAAATATAGGTATAACATGCATGTGAGTGAAACAGTGCTATTATGACTTACGTGCAGGTTGCATGCTGGAAAGGCCAGGTAAGTACTGATTGTGTACTGTGTAATAGTTAAGTGTAATTGTTTATCGTGTTTGTTTGGAGGTACGCGATAACCTAGGTGGGATTTAGGGCTTGTGCTTGGTGAGATGTATTCTCATGGTTGCTCCAACCAAACATTTCAGAACCCTGGCCGGAATAATGAATTCTCCGCCGCCCGAGCGTTTTGGAGTACCAATGCACCGAACATGATGTTGTAGAGTTTTCTATGGATGACCACATGACTTGGATTAAGCATACCACTGTAGTCTTTGTGAACGTAGGATTACCCTTATAGGAGACCCATACATACAAAGCTTGGTTCTTTCGGGACGGGATAGATGAGTTCGGTCCCGTCCGTGGATTCGATGTTCCCTTTGTCAGAGTTAGGGACTGGGACCCATCTGCTATACCTCCTCCTAACGGCGAGTTAACTAGTATGGAGACTAGTCTGGCGTAGTCTGGATTGCAGCAAACGCCTGTAGCACCTAAGCCCTTGGAGGCCAAGCATGAGCCAGAACCTGATGAGTTGCAGGCGGGGTATGATCTAATGGACATGGATCTCGAACTGATTCTAGAGGAAGAACTGGAAGAAGGAGAGGCCGGGGCCGAGCTCGAGGATGAGCCTACTGAGTTCGCAAAGCCTGAAGAAGAACCGGAGTATATATTCCCGTATGAGTAGTGGATGGACCCCAATTTTGTGCCTGAGGATGATTTTTTTGAGGAGTCGATCGAAGAGGAACGGGTCAAGGTTCTGACTGAGTCGGGTGATATAAACCACTCAATCGAGATTGAGGCCGAGCCGGAGTCCTTGGAGGAGCAGACTGTCTAGGGGGACTCAGATTCAAATGACAAAGAGTCTGATTCAGAGTGGACGCCAAGTAGAGGGCGTAGGGGTTAGAGTAGGAGTTGGGATTAGACTTTTTGGGAGAGCACCAATTTTGAGGATAAAATACCGAGGTCATCGATCGTTTTGAATATCGATGGTTTATAGTATGGTGTGCATATGTGTATAGCGGTATGTAAGTTGTAAATATTATATAAGTTTGAATGAGAAACGAATATGTGCATTCTCCCTGATTACCCCAGATATTATTGTCTAGGTATTTGTGGTTTCCGCTGTCGATATAAATCTCTAATAATTATAAGTGAGGTCGGCGATGCCCTGGGATATCACATTAATCAGGCAAGAAGGGTGTCACGTGCTCGATAAGGTTTGGGACGTGACATCATGGTATGAATTGGTATTAGAGCGAGGACAGCTCGATCTAAGTCGATCAAAGCCGGAGTAATAAGGAGTGGAAACCCTGGGTTAGTCATTTAAGGTAGCTGTAGTTGGCTAGGGAGACCTTAATGAACCATAGGTGTGTCTAGTGCTACTCGTATTTCCAAACTGTTGTGATGATTGCTGATTGAATTGAGTGTTGTAATGATTGAAGTGCAGGTGCGTCTGGACCTGAGGTATGTACACGAAATTTATTGACTATGATGTTGTGTTGTGATGGTAAATTACTTGCTAAGTGGATTATTGTCGTAATTCACTGCCTAGGATTAGACTGGTATAGTTAGCGTAGGTCTCTAACTTCTGCGTGGAATTATAGCAGGTAGGAGAGTGGTAGGAAGCTGAAATAATGAGCAGCGAAGGAAGAAGTGTAGGAAGAGTCTCAAGAAGGAGTGTAGGAAAAGGAACAAGAGGTGGAGGTCATGCTCGAGCTAGAATGGTAGAGGACCTCATAATGGTTGCTAGAGCGATAGAAAACCTTGGAGTTAACGTTAGAGCTGCAGTGGACCCTAGAGCTGATGTTAGACCTACAGAAGATCCTAGAATGGAAGCGGTCATTAGGATCCTAGAATAGATCGATAACTTGATAGGACTACAGACTCAGGAACGGGCTGCTACGATTGCCCAAGTTACCGAGGCCGCTGTGGTCGCTGCTGCTAATAATAATAATGGGAATCAAGGGTAGGGGCAAGTGAATGTGAATAAACAAATGCACCAATTGGTTGAGCAGTTTATAAAGTTAAACCACCTAAATTTTCTGGAAGAGGTGACCCTGAGGTTGCACCAAGGTGGGTAGAGGAACTAGAGAAAGCCTTTGAGGTGTTGGGGTGCACTGAGAATAAGAAAGTAACCCTGGCAGTATGTCAATTGCAGAACAACGTGAATGATTGGTGGAAGGCCACCAGGGATAGAATATTTTTAGAAGGTACTGCTCGGACTTGGGCTACTTTTACTGAGAGTTTTTATAAAAAGTATTTCTCGGAGAGTGCTAAAGAAAGAAAACTAGTAGAATTTATGAGACTCCGTCAGGGTCAGATGACTGTGGATCAGTACGAGGCGGAATTTGCTAGATTGTCTAAGTTTGTGCCGAGGATGGTAGAGTATCCCAAGGACAAGGCATGAAGGTTTCGGGATGGATTGAGAGTCGACATTCGCAGTCAGTTGATACTGGTGAATCTAAGGACTTATGAGGACATATATGATAGAGCTCAGGCTTTTAAGCGGGATCAGGTAAACAGGGCAGCCGCTTCCGGGTCAAGGTTTGTCCACGGTCAAGACAATCGTAATCTCGGGAAGAGGCCGATGTCGAGTAATAGACGTGTTGTCCCTCCTATTAGAAGAAATATAGGGAAGCCGACTCGTAATCAAAATGGTCTATGTAGGGTATGTGGGGAAAGACATAGCAATGGACCTTGTCCAACCCGGGGTGGAGCATATTTTGGGTGTGGTGGACTTGATCACCACATAAGAACTTGCCCCAATCTCAGACAGAATAAGTTGCCTGCGTTGCCGCCACCCCGGAATAGGAACCAGACTAGAGTTGCTCAATCAGAAAGTCAGAATAGGCCACAGGCGTAAGGGCGAGTATACGCCATGGCCAAAAGAGAGATTGAGAACGCGTTAGGGGCTGTCACAGGTATGATTTATCTATGTAACTATGCTGCGTATGCTTTATTTGACCCTAGGGCATCACATTCTTTTATATCTGAACAATTTGTAGAGTTGATTGGTTTAGAACCGCAGTTGCTTGATATTGTGCTATACGTGACGACTCCCTTGAATGATAAGATGCTAGTTACATTGGGGTATCCGAATTGTAAGATTGTGATTGAGGATAGGGAGGAAAAGATTGATTTAGCGGTCATAACCATGTATGATTTCGATGTGATAGTGGGAATGGACTGGCTATCTAATCAGAGGGCTATAATGGATTGCAATAGCAGGGTGATCCAATTTAATCCCATTGGACATCCGAATTCAAATTTGTGGGAAATCGAGGAGGATATTCGATTCCATGGATTTCGTCACTAGAAATGATGAAATTGTTGAGTGAAGGGTGTTGAGGATTTCTAGCGGTTGTAGTTGATTCAAAGGCTGAAGAGTTAAGGCTAGAAGACATAGCTATGGTGCATGATTATCCCTATGTCTTTCCTCAAGAGTTGTCGGGATTGCCACCAAAAAGAGAAATAAAATTTGTAATCAAGTTGGCACCCACCTTATAGAATGTCATTGTCGGAGTTAAAGGAGTTAAAGGTGTAAATGCAAGAATTGTTACACAAAGGATTTTTTTGTCCAAGTGCGTCCTCGTGGGGAGCACCAGTTTTATTTGTGAGAAAGAAAGATGGATCGTTAAGGTTATGTATTGACTACATGCAGCTAAATTAGGTGACGATTAAAAATAAATATCCCTTGCCGAGGATTGATGATTTGTTTGATCAATTACAAAAGACTCCAGTGTTCTCAAAAATCGATTTGAGGACGGGATATCATCAATTGAGGATTAGGAAGGAGGATATACCGAAGACGGTATTTAGAATGAGATATGGACATTATGAATGTACGGTAATGCCATTCGGGTTGACGAACGCCCCTGCTGCCTTAATGGATCTAATGAATTGGGTGTTTAAGGAATTTTTAGATTAGTTCGTGATCGTTTTTATAAACGACATATTGGTGTACTCGAAGAGCCTAGAAGAGCATGAATTTCACTTGAGTAGGGTGTTGTAGACTTTAAGAGAGAACGCACTGTATGCTAAATTTAGCAAGTGCGAATTTTAGCTCAATCGGTTAGCATTTTTTGGACACGTGATCTCTAAGGAAGGGATCTCAGTAGATCCATCAAAGATTGAGGCTGTAATGAAGTGGCCGAGACCAACGACGGTAACAGAGGTTCGAAGCTTTCTGGGTCTAGCAGGATATTATCGTCGTTTCGGAGAAGGCTTTTCGGTAATAGCGACACCGTTGACACATTTGTTGAAAAAGGAAACGAAGTTTGAATGGACCGATAAATGTGAGAGGAGTTTTCAGGAATTGAAACATAGATTGACAACGGCACCAGTGTTGACTATACCATCAGGAACCAGAAGATATGAAATTTATAGCAATGTGTCATTAAAAGGATTGGGGTGTGTACTCATGCAAAATGGACAAGTAGTGGCTTATGCGTCAATGCAATTAAGGCTGCATGAGTTGAATTATCCGATGCACAATTTGGAATTAGTTGTTATAGTGTTTACCCTTAAGATTTGGCAATACTATTTGTGCCGAGAAAAATTTCAAATTTATACAGATCATCAAAACTTGAAATATTTGTTTTCTCAAAAAGAGTTGAATATGAGGCAGCGTCGGTAGATAGAGTTGTTGAAGGATTATGATTGCGATATATTATATCGTCCTGGGAAGGCCAACCGAATAGCCGATGCATTGAGTCGGAAGTCAAGCATAGCACATTTAATGGTCAAGTAATGGACACTGTTAAAAAAATACGAGATCGGAGTTTAGATTCGAAGTAAGCCAAGTCTCGAGTATACTGGCCACACTGAGGATCGAACCGGAGATCCAGGCTAAAATTAAGATCTTACAATCTACGGATTAAGAAATCCAAAGGATTTTGGAAATGGATGATACGAAAAGGAAGCCGGACTTTCAAATATCCGAGGACGGGATACTAAGGTTCCGTGGACGATTATGTGTGCCTGACAATGTGGTGCTTAAGGAAGAAATTTTGTCAGAGGCACATCGTAATAGTTATAGTATTCACCCAGGTAGTACTAAAATGTATCAAAATTTAAGGCAGTACTAATGGTGGAATGGTATGAAGGTGATATAGCCAGACATGTGGCCAAATGTCTGACATGCCAACAAGTGAAGGCACAACATTATAAGCCCGAGAGATTGTTACAACCTTTGGAAATCCCAGAGTGGAAATGAGAGCATATAACTATGGATTTTGTGACGGGATTACCAAAGAGCCAAAGAGGCCACAATGCTATTTGGGTGATTGTCGACAGATTGACCAAGTCGGCACACTTTTTGGCTGTAAGAAAGGATTTCACGTCAGATCAATATGCTGACTTGTATGTGTAGCAGATAGTTCGTTTGCATGAGTACCAGTAACTATTACCTTAGATCGTGATCTTAGGCTTACCACCAATTTTTGAAAAAGTCTATAGACGGCATTGGGATCCAAGCTACAGTTCAGTACAGCTTACCATCCACAAACGGATGCCCAGTCTGAAAGGACGATTCAGACTTTAGAGGATATGCTCAGGGTATGTGTATTGGATTTTCAGGGTAAATAGGAAGAGCAACTGCCTCTAGTAGAATTTGCTTACAATAATAGTTTTCAGCAGAGCATCGGAATGGCACCCTTTGAAGCACTATATGGTAGGGCTTGTAGGACGCCCGTGTGTTGGGACGAAATAGGAGAACAGAGTATGTAACATCCCGAGTTTCGACCCATTTTTTGGGATTTATAAAACGCGTGATTTGTCAATGTGCTTATAGTGAAATCTCGCCCGAGAACTGATTACTCTCAACTATTATTTTAAATTAGAGATTTCGACAGAATCGCACTCGATCGAATTTTGTCTTTATTTAGACCCCGAACTTGGCAGTCAATTTTTGGGAGTTTTGGAACGAAATAAATTGGACGGTGTCGATATTAATGTGGCCAACGTCGAGATTATCAGGGATAGTGAAAAAGTGAATTTTTGACCGGGTGCAATTTTGGACTGGTAGACCTCCCTCGTAGTGTGTCGGAGATTATTTTGTTTTGGTCATTTGCCCTAGATTATTATTTGGGATTTTTAGTGGACCGTTAGACCATTTTTCGAATCTAAATCGGGACTGTTAGGTCGATTTTTGGTTTAAACCGTATCCATTGGATCGCGCTTATAAAATATTAATTAGTCCTTTTTCTCTATTTTCTCTCCTCCTCTCTCTCTCTCTCTCTCTCTTCCTTTTGTCCCTGTCTCTCCCCCTCCCTCTTCTCTCTCTCTCTCTCTCTCTCTTCCTTTCTCTCTCTCTCCCTCTCTCTCTCTCCCTTTTCCCCCTCTGCCGTCGTCGTTCCCCATGCGCACGTCCCTTCCCCCCTGCATGCACCCACCGACATCTCTCTCTCTCCCTCTTTCCTCCCTCTTCTTCCTCTTCTCTCTTTTCTTCTTCTTCTCCTCTTTTCCTCTTGACCTATCTCTCTCCTGGGTTCAGCCCCATGATCATAGTCGGGCTCATGGCTAGCGCCGCCCTTCGCCACTACGTGTACCGCGTCGCCGCCGCCATTCGCCGCGATCGCCGCCCAGCCAAGCAAATGACGGCGGCGCTGGTCAACCGGCCGCAAGCCGGTGCAGCGCCACCGTCCTCCACCGCCCTCCTTACCCGCACTTCACCCTCGCGTTCCCCTCTCCATCTTCCCACCCCTTCGCGGCAGGCCCCTCCGTTTGGCGAGGGGCGTGAGTCCGCCCCGGTGCCATCATAACCACCGGCTTGCCCCTGGAGCGCCGCCGTCGATTCTCGGGCTACTCCCGATGTCGACCGCCCGCTCCCGTCGCCTCAAGACAATATTAGGCGAGTAAAAATCTCTAAACCCCAAATTAGCCTAATTGTGCAATTTAGGGGTAAATTTTAGGGTTTATTAAGCTAATTTATGGTCTAATTGAGTGTGTATGTATGTGGGCTGATTAGGGGACTAAATTGGGACTTGATAAGGTTGTTTAGGTGCGATTTAGTGCCCAATTGAGGGCTATTCGGGTACTGTTCATACTAGAACCGAAAATGCGTGGTTTGTCCAAGGTGAGAGTTAATTGGTTTAATGCAATGATTGCTTGAAATTGAGCGTGCCGATAATGTCTTGAATTGGTCGAATGGTGAATAATCTTACCTGGCACATGTTGGCATTAATGATTAACCTGGGTCCCCTGACTTGTGATTCGCGTATCATGTTGAGGTACGACTGAAATTGGTGCATTGATGTACATGTCTGACATCTTTCAAACTGTGGGCCTTCGGGTCGGTATAAATTGTGACCTTCGGGTCGGGCCTCCGGGTCGGAATAAATTGTGGCCGTCGGGTCGGGTCTTCGGGTCGGTATAAATTGTGACCTTCGGGTCGGGCCTTCGGGTCGAATATATTGTGACCTTCGGGTCGGGCCTTCGGGTCGGAATAAACTGTGGCCTTCGGATCGGACCTTCGGGTCGGAATATATTGTGACCTTTGGGTCGGGCCTACGGGTCGGAATAAACTGTGGCCTTCGGGTCGGGCCTTCGGGTCAAAATATATTATGACCTTCGGGTCGGGCCTTCGAGTCGGAATAAACTGTGGCCTTCGAGTCGGGCCTTCGGGTCGGAATAAATTGTGGTCTTAGGGTCAATGTCATGGCATATGATTTATATGATGTTAAAAGTTTAATTTGCAGGGCGGGGTATTGAAATTGGGCTATGGGCCGAGTGAATTTATATTGATTGATATACTGGTTCATTGAATTATGTGTTTTATTTACCCCCTGGAGGTGCATTTTAGCCTAGTTTGGGATTAGTGATTTTATACTTAATTTCTCATTTATCAAGCGGCTGTCTCTACCTACCACTTCCTCAAATTCTCCGGCTCTCTTCTCTCCTTCGACTATCTTCAGCCCAAATTTCGCTTCATCGCCTTCGCTGCTGGGCCGTTCGTCTGTGCTCGCTGGCTTTGTCGCCGCCAAGGCCATTGCCGCCGCGACGCCGCCGCTGCCGCCACCGGCCGCCGCCTGGCCATCGCCAAGAGCCCAACTCGGGTTTACAATAACCGCCGCCAAGCTAAGCAGCCGGGCACAATTGCCCTCCACTGCCACGCCTCGGCCAATCACCACTGCCGCCCCTCTCCATCTTCCACAACCCTTCCGCAAAGAAAGCCCTCCGCTGGGCCGGTGGAACGCGGAACCTGGCCACAGCCATCATATAACCACCCCCATTGCCCCCGAGCCACATGATTCTCACCGCTAGCCGATAATCGACCACCACTTCCCCGCCGCCTCAAGACAATATTAGCGAAAGGTAATCTCTAAACCCCCTGGGACTAGCCTCCAATTGTGCAATTTAGGGCAAATTTTAGGGTTTATTAAGCCAATTTTTATGGTCTTAAATTGAGTGTGTATGTATGTGGGGCTGATTGGGACTAAATGACTTGATAAGGCTGTTTAGGTGCCATTTAGTGCCCAATCGGTGGCTATTCTAAAATCGCCTATACTAGGAACCGAAAATGCGGTTTGTCCAAGGTGAGAGCACTGGTTTAATGCAATGATTGCTTGAAATTGAGCGGCCGATAATGTCTTGAATTGGTCGAATTGCGAATAATCTTACCCGCATATGTTGGCATTAATGATTAACCTCGGTCCTCTCGACTTGTGATTCATGATTGGCGTCGAGGTAATGAATCAAATTGGTGCATTGATGTACATGTTCCGACATCTTCAAACTGGCCTTCGTGTCAAGATAAATCAGGACCTGGCCTGCCCGGTCGAATAAATCGCGGGTCGCCGGGTCGGCCTCGGCCTGGGTGATAAATTCAGACCTTCGGCCTTCGGCCTTAATATACAGACCTCGCGTCGGGCCTTCGGGTCGGAATGTCCGTGGCCTTCTGGACCTAATCTTCGCCTAACAATATATTGTGACCCCGGTCAGCCTACGTATCGGGAATAACCGTGGCCTTCGAGTCGGGCCTTCCTCGGTCAAATATATTATGACCTTCGTGGGTCGGGCCTTCGAAGCCTAATAAATCGCGGGCTCTCGAGTCGGGCCTTCCCGGGTCGGAATAAATTGTGGTCTTAGGGTCATGCCATGGCATATGATTTATATGATGTTAAAAGTTTAATTTGGTATGGGTATTAAAATTGGGCATGGGCCGAAAGAATTTATATTGATTGATATAATGTGTTCATTGAATTATGTGTTTTATTTACCCCCGAGGTGTATTTTAGCCTAGTTTGGGATTAGTGATTTTATACTTGCTGAGTTTTCACGGTTGTGAAATTGAATTTCACTCCCGCCCGTAGAAGATGCCGAGGGAGGCCTTCTTTTTGATTCCCACCATGGATCGAGCTATTATCTATGTGCACTCCCCGCGGGATGGAACGGGCGATGTTAGATACCATTTGGTTTTATTCGTAAGCCGGGAGAGGATTTGCTGTTTTCACACCCAAGAGTATGTAGCCCGGTGTTATAGGGAGCGTGATGGCGGATATAGCGTGGATGTGACCCCCGACAGAACTCTTGACATTCCAGGGACATAAACGGCGCGTATGATTCCTCAAATGGTGAGTGGTGAAGTATCGACCTCCACCCTCCCTCGTGAGTTTCGCAGGAATGGATGGACCGTGCTATGGAGGAGGAGGTGAGAGCAGCAAGTCAT